>JAQFZG010000239.1:0-40759 GCA_034695465.1 Entomobrya nicoleti | reverse complement strand
CAAGCAAACATGAAGAAGAATGAAATGAAATGCATTTTTTTTCTTAAGAGATTCTCAGAGTTGAGTAAGTAGCCGACAACATAGCCTTTTTAAGGGACCTTTATGTGGATCGACTTGATGGTGCATCATCATCGTAATACTCACTTGAATTCTTGGACTTGCTCTTGGGTACCAAAAAAAAGGTTTATTTCTTTAAAGAAAAGATATAGACTGATGTTGTGCTTACTATAATGAATATAAGAGATGCATCTGATAAAACCTGAAGTAGACAACGCCCGATATGCAAATAAGGAACAGTGCAGTGTGTCGGCAAATGACCAATTGACAATTGACCGGTTAGGTCAACTGAAAATTTACAAAAGCGTGTTTTTCAATACGGTCTACTTATACATCAAATTTGATTATCATTTATCTTATTACAAAATATGATATTTGACCTGACCTAACTTTGACCTGGGTCAACCGATTTGACACAAATCAATGGAGTTTTTTCCTTATGAAGTTTCAGGAAAATTGTAAGAAGCGTATTCGAGATGTCGCGTGGAAACCGAAACAGACAGACAGACGGACAGACTTTTTCTTCATTCCCTCTAGGATTCCCATAAATACTCTGTCGAGCGTAAAAAATACTCCAGTTAGTTTATTTGGTTGACAAGTTTGCATTTTTCTTGTAAGGATGGTAGAGAGTACAAAGTTATTTATTAAAACAGTCTGAATGGTCCTATAATGTATAAGAAAGATATGCAATGCAATTCAAATCAATCACTCTTGAAATGTTTTGAACACACTCGACGAAAATCTTAATAGAAAATCTTCAATATTCCATTTGCATTGCAATTGGCTTGTCTTAAGTTGAAGATGCATTCATTGCGATTATCTGTATTTATGATTTTTTTAAACATTGAAATGGACTATTTTGCAATCATCATGTAGTAATCCATAAAGATACAGTTTTTATTATCGGTTTATTTTTGATTTTAAAATTATGTGTTAACTGCCATCATCATCCGCGCATATAAAATCCAAGAAAAAGACACGAACAAGCGAGAGAGCAAAAAGGAAGAAAAGGATTTTTTTTTAGATTTTTTGTTGCATTGCATGACTCAAGATTCAAAGTTTGTTGAATTGAAGGTGATGATGATTTGGGGATTATGAAGAAGATCATCTTCTATTTTTTCAAACATGCAACCAATCCAACTTGTTTATTCATAGAAAATAGCTTTAAAAAATGATGGTCTGCTGATATTTTAGTTAGAGGGAATCTATAAATATGGTAATTTTTTTGTGACTGGAGGAATGGGAGTGCATTTTTTAAAATGTTTGGATGGAAATTCTTCAGAAACCAGGGAAATAAGAGCATTTTCAGAGTTGGACAGAAACTACGTAAGAATTGATCTGCAAGAAAATGAACTCAAGTTATAAAACAAGATAATCTAGATTTGGCAGGGAAATGCTAAAGTTGTTCAAGACGAAAGATGTAATACTCTTTTTTTTCTTGAGAGAAAAAGAAAATCAGTTGAGTTAGAGTGAACGTAGTGGTTCGTTCAAACTCAAATGGCAATAGATTCAAAAAAGTGTAGAGTTTTGTGGTGGAGGATTTTGGGAATGAAATGAAATGGAAATGTGGAATCAGATCAGATCTACAGTTATGTATATTGCCAGTTACAGAGAGTAAAAATGTATATCTGATAAGTATGGTGGTGGCGGTGGTGGTGAAGTAAAAATGTAAAATATTCTTGCAGGAAATACTGCAATGCTGTAAAAATGTTATGTACATAGCAATTTCATGACATGAATGTGACTCTGAGTCTTAACAAAAATCTCCTACAATTTCTTCTTTTTTTCGCCTGAAAAAGAAAACGATCTTCCTTTTTTTTAAGAAAAAAAAAAGATGACAAAAACAACGAGAGCAAGAAGCTCTGTATGTATTATTTTTGCTGTCCTCGCATCTCTTTCAAGAAGGAAATGCAGAGTAGAGCATTTTTCGTTTAGACAAATAAGCAAAGAGATGATTAAGTGAATGTATGAAAGTATGAGATGCAGAGAGTAACGTCTTTTTTAAACATTTGTTTTTCAGATGAGCTTCTCTGGATATTATTTTTCTGAGTTGAGAGATGATTTTTTTGGACATCAAGTTTATATTTTTAGCAGCTTTGCTTTGTTTTGCATGATTACTCTGTGAAATATGTTTTTTGTATAAAGTAGGTGATAACAGACTAATTACTAGGGATACTGATGTTATATTATGATTAAGATTAAAAATGTTTATTGCATCCTGCTACTTTTTATTCAGCTCATCTGCAAAAAAATGTACACGAGCTCATTTTTTGTGTTGGTTAAGCAATGCATCGTCACGTGTACTAACTAATATCGTTATAATCCCTTTGTACTTTGTACACAGGAAAAAAAAAGTAGGCATAAATAAATTTGGGTTTAAGTTTCATAAAAAGTTGTTGTGACGTGAGTAACGCGTTATCTTTATCTCTGCTTTATCCTGTTAGTTGGGTAACTTTTCCAAACTTTTTACTACCTGATAAGCTGAGTAATAACAAATACATTTTATCATGTTCATTGCCCACTAAAATAATTAGATTACCATGGCTATTATGAGTATTTCGAGAGCTGGGGAATGAGAATGATGAATGAAACAAATTTGTTTGATTGAATGAGAAAAGTCGTGGTTAAAAATACATTTTATCTTAAAAGATGATTCATTTATTTTAAAACTTTTTTTTAAACATGGCAATCCTGGAGATTGTAAACCAGCTTTACTTATTGTTTCCATAGTGCAATCAAATTTTAAGAAACTTTTATGTCATGCCTTTTGAATACATACTGATTATTATCCATTTCATCCTGCACACCACCACCGCAAATTCCTGCCTCTACCTGTCCCAGTAACAAAGTCTAACCTTTTTTATTCTTAGTTGTCCTCTTCAGTTGATAATGAACTGCTTCAATCTTTTTCTTTTTTTTCTTTGGACAACTGTTTTTGTTGTCATGACAGATAGGATAGGAAGCGAACGGTTCCATACGTTTTCATTGTGTCAAAGAGAATTTTATAATTTCGACCAACTAAAGGAAAAAACAGCTTAAAGGTGAGTCTATGGAATTTGTGGAACTTGAGAAGCACGAAATACTAAGATGGATTTTCTTTGACGTTTCTTTAAAGGAAGCTGAAGCGTAGTTGTGTTTGGATGCATGGAGTAAAGTAAATGTGTGTAATTCAATACGACATCAATCGTCCGCACCATTGCATTGTTGGCATATGCGTGTAGGAGAAAAATTTGGAAAGTGCACCGCACATAATAAAAAAAATGAAAAAGAAATAATGCTGTGAGTTGAATTGATCAAAAGGTGAAGTGGCAGAGGAGTAAAAAGCCCATTTCACACGAAGAAGAGGACAACAGCAGCAGAAGGAGAGAGACAAGAAACGTCAATCTCTATAACTAATGTATGCACATATCGTATAGGTAAATATTATTGCATAAGGTGTAAAGGTATTATTAGCGAGACAAAGAATAAAAAGAGGTATGTAGTCAGTTAATAAAGTATTCTTGTTTGCGTTGTGTAATGTAAAAATGGATTTGAGTCCATTTTCTTCCCTACTTTCATGATGGCATATCTCGGCAGTAATAAATTTTATATAAGGTTGACTTTGACTTGACCATCACCATCCTCCTCCGAGTAAGATTTTTTTTTTCTCTGAATAAAGAAGGTGGTAAAAAAGGGAAATCAGTAAAACCATCAAACCAATATATTATATCATCGTACATTTTAGGGACGACATGACAACCAACCTACGAAACGAAAATGGACAAGGATTTCTGGTTTCTCGAGCTACCTGGTGCTGGTCTGGCTGGAAAGGCATTATTATCGGTGTCAGTGTTTCAGTTTCACTGTTGCAGTAGTAAAAAATATGTACAATGTAGAAGGCAAAAGGGATATGCAATGCATTGTTGATCAGATCAGGTTTTGAAAACATTTTTTATCAACAATTTCTTGGAGAAATATTTAGGGACACAACAATTGGAATGATAATGATAATGTGATGAGATGCGGTGATCATGATATGTGATGATAATGATTTGGACAAAAAACCGACAGGTGATGACGATGTTTTGGAGATGTTCCTTCTAAGTTGAATAATGACTTGTTATAGTGTCAACTTTGCATAAAATATTTTTTTGTTAAGTATCAGGAAATTTTACTTTTGAGCAGTTGTGCTTGTGTGAGAAAGAAGGACATTTGTTGAGTGGACTGTGAACTGGACTTTGCTTTATGGATGCCTACAGTAAGGCAAGTGGCAAGGCAACAACAATTAAAAGACTTTCAAGGTAAAAGGAGCGCCAGGCGAGGAGACAGAAAAATAGGCTTGTTTTTCATTTTCCTCGTAAAAAAATAGGGATAGAAAGAAGGTTGGCTGGTGTTGATGGTGGTGTCAGTATCATCATTCCATTCATTCCTGTCAACTTTTACAATTCATTATTGTTCTGCTCCTCAAAGCTCCTGTCTGGGTCAAGGGTTGAGATTGACAACTGTTTGCTTACCTGTTTTATGTGCACAGAACAGGGAGACTGAAAGACTGAAATGAAGGGATGAAACTTCTGAGTACTTGTATACTTGGATGAGTATGCATATATTATATCGCTTATGAAGTTTGAGCTCAGGTGTGTGTGTGATGCTACTTTGTTGCAGGTTAAAAATAGCAGTGAAAATACAATACACTCACTCAGAGGCAGGTAAGTAAACATTCCATTGTTCTGGATACGGTGACGGTGTCCTCTTAAATTGGAGGTTTTAGTATATATTTTTTGGCGTGTTGTCGTTTTCTTTCTCGGTCGTCTCAAAAGTCATTGTGTTTAGTTGGCTGATGGTGGCTATTAATATAGGATGATGGCTTGTCTCACATGTTAAGCAATTTGTAGTAAATTCGTAGGAGCGATGAAGGCGGTTGGTGTTGGAGTTGGATGATAATAAAATGAAAATGTTTTAGCTGACTTTGGACTTGCATGCACGGGAAGATGGGAAATGGGATAAAAGGGAAATGAAGAAAACTCGTAAAGATACACAAAAAAGGAGAACTTTGGGAGTGAAAAAAAAGACTTGTTGAGTCCATGGCTTGAGGACTCTGTTTAGTGTCATGTGAAGGAAGAGCAACTAGACAAATAAATGGCACTTGAAAGCTTTTTAAACAAAATTATAGGTGAGTTTCGTTAGGTATGAGGGCGAATGGCGGTTTCATCTTTTTACTCTTTTACTACGCTCGGTTCACAAGAAAATTGCGTTGTCATCTTGTTTTTGTCACCAGAGTCATCAGAGGAGTCATAAAACCGTTTTGCTCTAATATGGATATGAACTCAACTTGAGTTTACCCAAGCTGATTGCACGACTGTAAATTTGCTTTGGAATCTAAAGAGAAACTAAATTGTTGACTAGATAAATATTATAAAGTCGTCGACAATGAGATGGATATCAGGCCAGGATGGTATAATAGCAAGCATGTAAAAAGATTATCCAGTAGACAAGAAAAGAGAAACTGATATGCAGCAGTATTGGCAGATGTTAATTGCTTCTCCTCCTGTCTTGCTTGACTCTTCTTGACTCACCTGAGCTTAAGACGAGACGACGATAAAAATAATATGTGCTAATGGTCATTTTACTAAAATACAGATGTAGAATGGAAAGGTTTTGACTGATCGTTTACAGAGAATAAATAACACTCACGTGTCAACGAGTTAAGTGGACATGAAAAAGTAATAAAAATTGATCTACTGAAAAATGCTGCGCTGCTATTTAAATATAATTAGGATATTCATGAACAGGTAAACTAGTAGCTACCAATTTCCTTTAACAATCCCTTGTCACAATTCTCAAGTCACCCCAAAATATTCAGCCACTTGCCAAACTTTTCTTATAAATTTCCTCAATTTTTCATCCACTCTAACGCGATTACTGACGTTATTTCATGGTAATTATGAAACCGAAATTAATTGTGAATTATTTAATTTAATTGATTTTGAGAAACTAATTAAGGATAAAAGTTTGAACAGAGCTGTTTCAAGAATGAGAAATGAGCATAAGTTGGCCAACTACTACTTACTGCATACTAGGCTTTTGCCACTTGGTTGGTTGGTCATCGGATTGAATTGAAATGTTGACACTTTGAGAACTGTTAGCGCACTCTAGCTATTGATATGTGTACCAGCAGAAGCTTCTCAATTTAGTTTACAGGCAGCCACAAAGCTCTCAGAAGTTTTCCATTGCAGCAGTGCACGCTGCTTTGGTGATTTTTTCTAAGAGGCTAAATGAGCTACGCGTGCAATATATTTCCCCACTGAACGGGAAGATTTGAGTGTAACCACACTAGTTTGAGTGCAACAACTCTCACACCGCTCCGCATTGACATACAACAAGCTTGTGCATTTGATTTGCTATGTAGACATTCATTCATCCTCAGTGCACTGTATGCTGTAGAGGAATTCCATCAAAATGGGTAAGTTAATTGTATTCTTTAAAAATTCAATTAGTTAATCAGTTATTTAGTATCAGTAGTACTGGGTACGGTTGTGGTGTTTGAGAACCTGTCAATTTTGCAGTTTTTAAGGTGTATTTTTAATTTATTTTTGTGGTGTAAACATTGTCAAACTGAAAGATTTTTTTATAGATTTGTGAACGACTAACAGGAGATTAATTAATTTCAAGGTTTACTTTGGATTTAACATTTATTTTAAAGTTTAAACTTGCTTAGTTAAGATAGTTTGGTGTTTATAATTGAGGTGGTCAATCATAAGTCACATGAGTTGGTTGATCAATTAATGCCTTCAGTTAACATTGATCAGGTGAAATTTCTGTTAGTTAAGTTTTAGTTCACTTTTGTGGAAGGAATTAAATTAAAGTCAAATTTTAAATATTTATTGAGGGTGCAAACATTACATTGTTTACTTTTATATATTTTTAAGTGATTTCCGGTTTTTGCCGGTACAACTATTATTTTTGTCACCAACTTGAAATGAACTACCGGTTATAGTAGTTTCTTGAATTATGCTTAATTTTATTTTATATTTCTCTGATTATTTGTATTTTTCTATGTAATTTTCAGGTATCTCACGGGATCATTATCACAAGAGGAGGTCAACCGGAGGAAAGCGTATTGCTATCCGGAAGAAGAGGAAGTTTGAGTTAGGACGTCCCGCTGCTAACACCAAGGTATGAAATGCATTTAAATTAAATTTACAATGCACTGTGTGCATGGTTTGTTTGTAATGATGAATTAACTCTCTGAGCCAAGAAATAAATGCTGAGACATTCACCTCTAACGTTCTGAACTAGCGATCTTAACCTGCATGCAGGATTTAATCGAAACTACCAAACCAAATTAAATTTGCGAAGTTCTAATGCTTATCAACTATTATCTTTGTATGTTACAGTTGGGAGCACGCCGTGTCCATCTTGTAAGGACTAGGGGAGGAAATTCTAAATTTAGGGCTTTGAGATTGGATACTGGCAACTTTTCTTGGGGATCAGAATGTAAGTTGGTTTATCGTTCATTCTTATAACAAATTAGATTTAAGCGATACGGTTGTTATGATGATACAGCGTGTCAACCGATTACACATGACGATTCACCTTTTTCATCCTACAGCGATCTGATACAACTTATCAATATATTTTACGCATACTTTGTATTTGAAACCTGAATCAGATGAGATAATGTATGTGACAAGCTTTAACTTTTTTTTGTGTTTAATTGTTTGTTCGTAGGCTGTACCAGGAAAACGCGTCTTATTGATGTAGTTTACAATGCATCCAACAATGAGTTGGTCCGTACAAAGACCCTCGTGAAGAACGCTATTGTTGTAATAGACGCCGCCCCTTTTAGGCAATGGTACGAAAGTCATTATGGGCTACCTTTGGGACGTAAGAAGGGTAACAAAGTGGTAAGTTATTTTCCAATATTGGTTATTAATGGATGAAATAATTATAAGAAAGTGCTGGTAGCTACAATTCTTTTGTTTGTATGAATTTATAGACTGAAGTCGAGGAAGCGATCATTAACAAGAAAAGATCAAAGAAGATCGTCAAGAAGATAAAACTTCGCCAAAAGACCTCAAAGGTAGACCCCGCCCTTGAAGAACAGTACCAGACCGGTCGTGTTTTAGGTAAATCCAACAATCAGTATTTAGTTAATTTGTAATGCATTAAAATGAACTAGGATGACCCTTTCCTTATCGCTATCGAACAGTGAGCGCCAATATTTGTCATAGTTACTCTGAGTTCAGTTTTAATAATCCAATTATAGTATTCTCTGACTTAATTAAGTTATTGTAGCCAATACTCAAGAACTAATTTGTTGTCTCTTTTGTGTTTGCATTGTAGCCTGTGTTTCCAGCCGACCTGGACAAGTTGGACGCGCTGACGGTTACATTCTGGAAGGGAAGGAACTCGAGTTCTACATGAGGAAGATCAAGGCCAAGAAGGGCAAATAAATTTTTATTTCCAACCATTTTTGTTGGGATTTGTTTCGTAATAAAGATGGGTTTTTAACCGTTCCCCAAAACCTGACGTACTCAATCAATCTCTTTTATTAAGCATATCAATTCACATCCGAATCATAAATTCAGCCATTTTCCTAAATAAAGGTGAGGTGAGGGTATACTGGGTGTAGTGGATAGATAGCTTATGACTTCATTTCATTTTGTTTAAGTAGACGCATTCCAGAAGATGGTTAAGGAAGAAGTTCCTTATCCCGTAAAAATATCGAGCATTTAGCTAAAAGCTTAGGGTGAGTGTGACGTGATGATGACGGCACAGTGTGAAGTCAATATCCGTATGAAGGAAGTGAAAGTAGAGAGGAGAAGCTAACATGCAACGCTGAAGTTAAAAGTGTTCCAGCATCAAACTCAATTGACTATGATAGGAGAAAATATTTTACAAGACTTTTCTCTTCAGGACTTGGCAAAGTTACCTATGTCTTTCATGCTGACTATTAATTTCCTGCTCTCCACACCAGCCAGCCACACAACCCATTCATAAAAGTAGACGACGAAGAAAGCTGTTCCAATTTAACTTGTAATGCATTATCCAATCCATATCCCTGACTCAGAGTAGCAGCCAAACCTTTTCCCTGCATTCGACCATTTGTATTAGCACCAGCAAAGATGACTACTGCTCTTCTTCTACAACTTCCTGCTCGTATCTGAGTGGTGTCGCAGGCTGCGTTGTTGCCTTGGCTTTGCTTAACAGCTTTTTATTCCGATCCCCTCCTATTTTTGCCTACAACATAGATGCATACAACACCGTTACTATGTATCGTATTACATTCATACATTTTATAACGTGTGGGTGGAAAGTGCGTCAGTAACAAAGTGGACGAGAGATAAACTGTTGCACTCGCAACGCAAGCATTCACTCCTATCAAACCTTCCTCTTGTTGTGTACATAAACGTTATCCTCCCACCAAATCTCTTTCCGATGTCAGAGTAGTAAAAAAAATCATCTTTTGATAAAAAAAATGTTGCAAAAAGAGTAGCAAGGCAAATGGGTGAAAAAGGATTAACCTTCAAAATTTCCATAATTCTTCCTTTCATTCATTTTTTTGTCCAGACCAGACACATGACGAATGATGATGATCAGAAAGGTAGACTTGCGTAAATAAATACACAGCTTTAATAAAAAAATTGATATAAAAAAGAGGACGCCAAGGGGTAAATTGTTTGTTTAATAGTCAATGGTAAATTTCATGAATCAAAAATCAAAGTATTATTTTTATTTGAAGGTAGTATGAAAGGTGTGAACCAAACTTGGTTTGATGGATATTTTTATGCCATACATATACTTGTTGCCATAATAGTAATGTTTGATGATATATCACATGGCAATTGGCATTGATGATTTCCCTGGAATATTCGTCCATGTCATTGAATAACATGAATAATATTAGTGAGAGAAAGTGGAAAAGCGAAAGTGATTTGCTAATTTTACTTATTATGTAGGGGGAAACGTACTACCGATATATTATGTAGCCATTGCTACCACTGCAATGGTGAATGGTAGTGAGTTTTGCTGCATTATGCAAGATCACAAGTAGAGCGTGGGAGGGAGAGTGAGGGTGTTTGTCTTGTTTGGCTTGGTCGGTGGTACATAAGTGGTGAGTGGTGACGTTACGACAATTGCACCTTGAACTTGACTTACAAAATCCTTCCCTTTTTATTAGCGACGAGAAAAAAATGTAATGGAGAAGTTAGGTAGGATAATTAATTATTTTATTAAATGTTTGCATGGATTTTTAAAGGTAAATCATCAAAAGTGCATTTAATTGTTGTAAACATTCATTTGCTCGTTGTCTGGTACATGTTCGATATGCAGTCTAATTTTTGAACAGTGTAATGTTATGTGATTGTCAAATTAATCTTTCAAGTCTGACAAGTATTTCATTTCTAGTTAAAAAGTAGCTTTAAGGGTTATTAAGCTCTGCTTTACACTTTTGTCGTGTCCGACTCAACTGTCCCCTGCGTTTTTTAGACACGAGACAACGGATTCATTCCAAACTTGGTGCGTAAGTATCTTTGGGACTTTCCTACCATAGCGAAGTTCAGGCGTATGCGGGGTCAAAAGGTGTCACACATGCGTTATAAATGGATTTTATTTATTTTGGAATCTGGTGGTCTTTTATTTTCTGTGTTGTACTTTTGTTCATTTGATTATCATTCAAGTTTCTTCGGTACTTTGGTTGTATCGGTTTAATTTTTGTTGACGATCTTTATATAAGTAATAGCTGTGATAGTAAATGCTTTTAAGTAAACGGATTACGTGATGGCTAAAAATAGGTGCATTGCTTAATATACTTATTGCCATTCATTACATTATACCATTTCCCATCAAAAAGTTCGTCATATCCTGTACAAAATTCAGAATGGATAATATTTTATCTGCCATCATCATAGCATAGCATCACAATCACAACCATTCTGCGGTTCATGCAATTTCATTCCATACAAAAATGCGTCACACGTCGACACGACTCATACCACTCCACTAATATCTACAACCAAAACGGTGAAAGTTGACAAAAAAGGGATGCTGCTGGAGTGTGCGGTGCTGCGTGTGTACATAAATAAACAACAGGCAGGTGGCAAACGACAAATGATATTTAATCTTTCTTCTTAAAAAAAACTTTCTTTTATGTTCTTTTTTTTCTTTTACTGCTTTACTTAACCTTTGTCCTTTTCCAAACAATCTATACCAACCATCTGACAAAACTCTGTAATTTTCATCCACACTAAAACAAAAAAGTATTATTATTTATTTTCTTTTAACCACAATTCTTCTGCTAAGCATGTTGTACATATTGTATGTATTCATCCATCTGTCAAATAGGCGGAAAGGGAAAATCCTGCTCAGAAATTCAACATCCAAAATCCGAACCAGCCATCCGGCCTGTTTTTCACTTCCAGCATTCAAGCCAATATCAATTATGAACAAGACAATCAGACAATCTGTGGATGAAGTGAAGAGAAACCTTTTAAGCAAGTTTTCCATGAAAACATTTTCAAGTGGGTTATGGCATGGGATAAGTAGCCATTGTACAATTCATTAGTGACATATGTCATGTTAGAGCAACGGATCCATATGACACGACACATGTCATCACCTGACATTATTACGGTCACAGTTTTAAGACTAAAATGTAATGAGAACAAAAAAGGGTGGTAAGAGATTGGTGGATCGGATGTGGAGACCTTATTTTCTCCTCTTCCACCAAATTCTATTTTTACTTGTTTCTCCGAATCTCTCACTCACCCCCTTCTCCCGTTAAAACAAAAGTATAATAAATTATGGACTGTGTTCTACATAAGTTGTTGTTCTGATCTGAAGATGCTGTTGTTTCTCTGATGATCATCGTCTTTTTTTTTCTTACAGTTTTCCAGACATGGACCTTCTTCTTCTGGCGGTCTGGTAACAACAGTTCATCATTATCATTTGATGTGATATTTCACTTGTTATTTTCTCTTCTCTATCCATCTTGCTCTCATCTTCATTTTCCTGGAAGGAATTCTGACATACTCTACCAAAAAAAACAAGCATATACACATCAAACTCCACCGACTGCGACTACGTTGGTTGGTAGCGTGTGTGTATAAGTATTATACATCTATCGCTTCCTTTTCATTTTCTCCTTTGTTTCGTGGCATAAAATAGTCATAATAATAATATTCCAAGTAAGAGGAATAATGGAGAAAATTCTCAAACGAACTCTTTCTGAGAACAAGAGGAAAAAGTGGAAAACAACAGGATAATAATGTCAATCGAGTGAAGCGACAAGAAAAATACAAACTACATAAATGGCAGTCAAATCGAGGTTATCTGTGTGACATGACATGATATGGCGTGACATGACAAAGTAGCTAGAAGTTTTCTTTTGAGATCAAATCATGTCAAATTATATGTATATTTAGACCATCATCCAAAAAAGAAAAGAAAAATTGAACGTTATATGAAAAAAGTAGAAAATAGGAGGAAAATACAAAATAATCAAGCCAAAGTTTCAGTTATCCAAACCAAATGTCAATAATATTACTCACTTCACACTTGCTTCAACATATTGACATTTTGTCATGCGATAACTCTCCAAAGATCCTCTTTTTTTCTTGTGAGAATTCTCATACATTTTTTATAAAGCAACAAAGTATTCTACAAAACAATATAAAAAACGAAGTATTCATTCCAACCACATATTATGTTGAATTGAAGACATTCATTCAGCCAAAATAATGAAAGCTATTCATACAGTCGATATTTGTGCCAGATCACAATTCAAATTTCTCTGCAAAATCTAAATTGCGATGATTACAGCACGAAATTGTATGAAAAAGCTAGTTGTCTTATATTCCATTCATTCTTATTTCATTTTTGATTTCTCATCCAGTTTGCCAATTACGATTACAACTCGAACGAACAAAGCATCTAAACAGTCTCTTTAAAAAAATCTTACTTTTTTATTTTTCTTAAGATCCTTTCACTCCCCCAAGCCACGACAGAGAGCAGAAGAGCTCGCTCTCGAAAACACGCTCTCTTCTCCTCTTCATCCAGCTCTTATCCCCAACTTCAACCCAAGTCGTTCAGCCTTCATGGTTGGTGGTGGAAGCCTTTGCTTTCGTACACGCGAAAAAAAAACTCTCGTTGGTTTGAGAGAAGGAATCAATATTGGTTTGACGTCATTTATTCTCTCTCTCTCCCTCTCTCTGCCTCTCTCTCTCTTTCTCTCTTTCTCCTACATTCATTATACACTTTACTTTCACACATGTACTATATCTTGAAAAGTAGGCTGCTGCTATTATATGTATATTTGATATGCTATGCTATGCTATACCACCATTCCACCGTGTTGTTTACATTATAGGTAGGCATAGGTTTACATGCTGCTAACTAACATAAAGATCATCATTGTTGGTTTGCTAGTCTTGTCCAGGTTTACGTTTTTCCCCCTTTTACAGTTAACACCCGTTTGAAGAGTAAGTAGAGTAAAAGCCGGGGGTGCAGAGTGTACTTTCACCACCATACTACCAGGATATACCCAATACTGCATGATGATGGGCTTGTACTCTAGTCCCATGATGTCTCTGCGCAAATACTATAATACATTACGTGTGTGTGTGTGTGTGTGTCTGTGTGTTTGTCTGAGGCTTACGTACTTTTTTCCCATGAAAATTTTCGCTCTGTGTGGATTTTCTCTTTTTTGGTCTGGTGTCGTTTTCGTCGTCACTGCTCGTGTGAAAATTTAAAGAAAAAAAGGGTTGTATATGAAAAAAGGGAGTATATATGGCTTGTGTGCTATACAGTGCAGTGTATACTGTATATTGTGTGTGCACAAAACTCTCCTGCAATATATTCATAACTTATCGTTATGTTATCATCATACATATCATCATAATAACATAGCAAACATTCAAGTCAACATAGCAGGGTCTCCTCTTCTGACTATGACGAAATCTTTTTTTTTCTTTTTTGCTGTAGTTTTGTTAACATTACGTATATGCTAAATATGTAGAATATATGAACATGCTATACATATAATATGCTCATAGCACATTACCACGTTCATGACAAAAGGCAGAGACGAGAGAAAGAAAAGAAAAAGTGTCTTTTTCCTGCTCTCATGTCTCTCCTTTTTTTGCTGGGTCAGGTGTTTCTAATTGACCTGAGTTCCCTTTCGCTACATCTTTTCCCAGTCAACTCCAAAGAAGACGAAAAAAAGCATTACTTACATCCCATCACAGTAGTTGTCTTGTTTTTTAAAAGAAAAACCTGATCTGATCTGATGATGTCGATGCGATGTCTCAACTGAAGATGGTGATGAGGAACACTTGTGATTTGATTTTCATCAGAGGAAAAAAAATTATCAGAAAAGTTTGAAA
Organism: Entomobrya nicoleti; assembly: GCA_034695465.1. Taxonomy (NCBI): domain Eukaryota; kingdom Metazoa; phylum Arthropoda; class Collembola; order Entomobryomorpha; family Entomobryidae; genus Entomobrya; species Entomobrya nicoleti. The sequence continues at coordinate 26,342 of JAQFZG010000239.1, read as the reverse complement.
GAAATATGAAAAATATACATATTTATATTGCATTGTAATGGTAGCTGTTGTAGTTGAATCATAAGATGTTGAGTTGAGAGATGGAGGGAGAGAGAGAGAGAAAAGGATGGTATGTTAAGGATGAGGATGCGATGTGATGCGAGGAGGATGATGATGAAGAAAAAAAAATAAGAAAAAAAGAGGAATTTATCTCGTTTTTTAGGCCGCACCCAAGGCAGCAGTGGCATAGGAGGCAGAGCAGCCGATTGTGAGGTTCTTTTGGTGGTGGAGGCAGTGGCAGTGGTGGTGCTGTGGAGGAAAAAAATGTAAAGAAGATGATGCTACTGCTAGCCGCCTAGCATAGTCATACTTACTACATATATTTTTTTTGGTATACCTTCTATTCTAATGCTGCTTTGTTGTGTGTTGAAATACAACAATGAATTGTTATAGTAATATTTTTTGGGAGAAAGCAAAAGGCATCATCGGCACCTTTATCTCATCACATAATAGATATATGTAGAATGAGTAGATACTTGGCTACACATGCAAGCTTAACAAAGAAAAGTATAATTATGACTATGAAAAGGTAGGAAAAAAATGATAATAATGATAATTGAGAGGAGTTGGTGGATGGATATTGGTGGTAGACGTACAGACAGACAAAGTGAAAGGGTTAAGCCAATTGTAATTCTTATTTGTCCACAGTCCACAGTCCAAGACACACAGGCAAAGTGGACGGACATACGTACGTAAGTACGGACGTAACAGCTCAACTGTATATGTATCAATATCGGTGGTAGGTAGTGGTGGTGGCGGTGGTGGTGGGTATTACGTAGTGTTATGATGATGATGATGATGATAATATGTGTAGGTACCTTTCCCTCAGAGTCTCACATACATTTGGACACAAAAGGGAAAATGTGTGGAAAAGTAAATGACGTTGAAGCAGCAGCTACAACAGCAGCAGAGCAGAGTAAAAAGTGAGGGAGTATTATGAAGAGAGAAAAAAAGTTTAGGAGAAGAGAAAAAGTATACATTCAACAGAATATACACACCATCACCACCAAACCTATTAATAATATAGGTAGATAGGTGTAGGTATAAAAAGTGATATATATGTATGTATGGAGAAAGTAAGTCATGTAGAGAGAGAGAGCTAGAGAGCGAGCGAGAGAGAGAAGAGTAAAAATAAAAGAGTAAACGAGAGAAAGAGAGAGATAGATAGATAGAGTGAATGCAGAGCAGAGTAGAGATATGTAGCAAATGTAATAATGTAATAATACAAGCACTACTACTGCTGCTGCTCTGCTAGATAGATAGATAGATGGAAAAAGGGAAGAGGAGAAAAAAAAAATTATTGGAGTAATCTCTTCTTTAAAAAGTAAGTGCGAAAAGGCCAGATAGGTGACTAGAAATAGAAAAAAAGGGCCAACAGAGAAAAGGGAGAAGTAAAAATAAAAGTAGAAATATATTTAACCACACAACAATGAGAAGAAGAGGAGAAGAAATATAATCATCATTAGAACATTTTTGTGTCTCTGCCACTGCTTCTGCTCCTCTTTAAAAAGTTAGAGAAAGTTAAGTAAAATGTACAGAAAAATGGAAAGTGGCACTGTTGACCTGTTTCCCTGGAAATAAAACGAGAGAAATGGAAACTCAAAGGAAATTTGTGGGGAAGATAGTTGTTCAAGTTAGAATGGAACTGGAGATGGAAAATATAAGTGGGAAATGTTTGCCAAGTTTGTGGATTTAAATTGAATAAGGGAAAGTATCAACAATAAACAGTTGTTGTGAATTGCAACGAGCAAAAAATCAGTTAAAAGTTGAAGGCAAGTCAGTGTAGTGACCATGTGTGCTACTGGAGAAAAGCAGTAGCCTCAAAAAGGGGAAAGCTCACGTTTAGCTTGGAGAAAAGAGTACAAAAAACGTAAGAGAAACGTTTTGTTTGCATTCTTAACCAATTATCAACATGGACGATTATCAGGGAATTTGGAAAAGGTGAAAAGTGCAAAAATGGGGATTTTTAATAGTTCAGAAACGACTTTCTCCTCAAACTTCTCCCCATGGTGCCCACACAGTAATGATGAGCATGATGACTCATAAATGGTGTAGCGACATTGCAGTGACTTGCTCATTCTTATTCTTGGCAGTTGTCAACGGAAAATAAAATTAGTGAAGTTGAATAAAATTTGTGACTTTTCGCGTTGCTACCTTTGCTAGAAATAAATACAAACATGTTTGGGAGAAAGAAACGAGGAAAGTGAATATTAAAATCTTCACTTGGTTCAAACAAGTGAAAATCATTTGAGCACACAGCTTTTTCAAAGGAAGCAAATATGGGAAAAGTCAAGTTTACAGACAATCAACTAATTTGATGGTGAAGTAGATTGAAGGTTAAAAAGATAGTGTGTGGTAGTGTGCTCGTAGTTTACACGGTAGCAGTAGAGATAAATACAAAAGAAAGTTGGGAGCTTAGGCTCATTTTTTTGTTTGCTTTTTGTTTAGAAAAAATGAGATACGTGTATATACAGTTGTTAAAATGGCCAAGCTAATTAAAACGATGACAAGAGGAATATCCGTTTTTAAGGTGAGCTTCACATATCTCCATTTCCGGAAATGGATTTTTCCGTGAGGAAGGTGAAAGGGGCTAGACGACAAGTGAGCTTTATAACTTGATTTGGAACATAGTAATGTGCTACTTTGAAGAAGTGATGAACTTCGTGAACGTTTTTTCTCATTCTACTGCTTATTCACTTTTGTCATCATCGTTATCTCAGTTTTTGGATTCTTCCTTTAAAAGTGTTGATCAGATTCATCATCTTCACAGAGATTGTTCGTCGTCACTTGGATTGAAATTGAAACGATCAGAATCAGAGTCATCCTTAACAGAGTTCCCGTCATCTTTGCCATTGTTGTTTCTAGTCGATCAGTTAATTTGCTACTATGATAAGTTTGAATATGATGACAGGTGAAGCACGAAGTGGAGTGGTACTGGTAACATCATCGAGCAGACGGTTGCTTCGAACACAAAAACATTTCCTGTTGAACAGTCGCAATTGTAAAAATAACCGTGCCCACCGCCGCCACAACCACTTCCAACTTCACCACTTTCATTGCAATTGTGAGCCAAGTGAGTGTTCTCTTCTGTCTCAGCAGCAACAATGCTTTTCTGACAACGTAGCAACTAGTCTCAGTGTGAGCGAGCAAACAATTAACTATTCTAGTAGAATCCAAGACTGTAAACATAGCAAAGTAGATGAGAGGGACAATGGTGGGGAGAATACAACAATCAACAGTATTACTAATCTTACTAGGCATCTTCATCATCATTGTTTAATTACGAAAAGTATTGACTTGGATAGTTACAGTGGTAGTTTTAGAGCTAGTTTGTCGAAAGACAGTGGAAAGTGGACAGTGGAGAAGAAGAACAAGTGCTTTTGCTCAGCACAACAACCAACATCAGTCGAGTTCAATTGTTTTTGTTGTGAAAAAGTGATTAGTAATTGGGATTTGTTGTTGTTCGCAAGTGAGTGTTGTCGTGCGCGTCAGATTTTCCCTTGTCATCAGCATCTTTGTCGTCACTGCATCTGCTGCTGCTGGAGAAGTGCTACTGGAGGAGATTGCTGCTGCTGCTGTGAGGTTGCTGACGACGAAGAGGACGACGACGCCGACGGCAACAACAATGAGTTTGGAATGACAGAATGGCAAGTACCTCGCACGTAGCCCCTGACCATCCTCCTATGCCTGATCTTTCACATTTAACAGAAGAAGAAAAGCAGATCATTCAAAATGTGATGCTGCGACAGCAACAAGAAGAAGCACGAGAACATGAAATTGTCAGGTAAGCGTATACAATGACCATACTAGACAGGGTTCATTTCACATACTTTATTAGTTTATATTAGATTAGATATTGTTAAGAGATATGAAATGAGATGAAAAGGAATGATTTAATGATTGATTATTATGATGTGTGATTGTAAATGACTAATGTAACTACTTAATGTTATGTGTGGTGTGGTGTGAAATGTCTAATTAGACGGAAAGCAGACGAAGTGAAAGTACTGGAGGAAACAATCAGAGTTCGGAGTGAGCAACAACGGAAAGCGGGTGTCGGTCTGGATGCCACGTGTCAGTTGTGCCTCAAGACAAAGTTTGCCGATGGGCTGGGGCACGTGTGTGCCTACTGCAGTGTGAGATGTTGTGCGCGCTGTGGAGGGAAAGTGACTCTTCGCTCGAGCAAAGTGATTTGGGTGTGTATTCTGTGCAGAAAAAAGCAAGAACTGATAATCAAGACAGGTCGATGGATGACCCAGCCCCTGTCCACGTCCGCTGGTACCCCAGATCAAAAGGAAAATCGAGGTCCCGGTGGGGGAGAAGGGGGTTTGTATCGCCACCCTCCGCCGCCCCTCCAGCGAACCTCCAGTCTCCAACACCAAGAGAGACAGCTGCCCATCCCTCAACTGCGAAGACAATACAGTCAAGAAAATCGACCACCACCACAAATGGTTCCGCCACCTCACTTGTCACAACGACGCTCCTCTTCCTCTGACCCCCAAGACTACTTTCCCCATCACTACAGAGACTTTGACACTGGCTATGGACCGCCACCCCCTCCCGCACCGTCTCATCCGCCGCCACCTCCCCTCGCCGCCACGTCCATAGTAGGTGGCATGTCCCCACATTCCCTCCATTCCTCGTCCCACGGAGGCCACGTGGGGCCGCCGCCTGCCAAACCACCGACTGGGGACTGGACGTCTCCTCCGTCATCCTCGTCGTACGACCAGCAACAACGACTCCTCCTCCACCACCACCGCTCGCAACACTCCATGTCGTCGTCGTCGCATCAGCCCCAACCGCCCTATAGTATTAGTGGTAGTGCAAGTAGTGGTAGGATGAGTTCTGCAGCGATAGCAGGACCATCGTCGTCAGTGACTAGTAGTGGTGGTGTGGGTGGGCCCATTGTGGGTCATCGCTCACTCAGTTCTTCAGAGGAGGAGCTCCGTTCCACGCCCGAGTACACCTCCGGAGATGAGCTGGATCCTAGACATCGGCACCATCGCTTCCACCACCACTCTGCACATCATCACACTACTTCCGCATACCTCCACTCGTCCGGTGGTGATGTGGGAGGAGGAGGAGGAGTTGGCGCGATCCCCCTTCCAAAAGGTGCATACGATGGTGCTAATAAGACAGGTGGAGGTGTAAGTGGTAGTGCGCCCCCTGGCATGATGCCGGCGGGCTCAGGTGTTATCCCCAAGTACCATCGCTACCATCACATGGCGCCGCCCGAGAGAAGAAGGGGCTATACAGACCGTGGCCAAAAGAAAACTGTCCGCTTCGACTCGGATGACTTTGGAGGGGAGGGGACTGCCGCGGAGGAGGAGTGGTTCTGGGATCAAGGCTCTGCCGAAAGGCAGGGCTCGCAAGACTCAACTACCAAAGATTCCGGAATAGACACTTGTTCCAATTTTACTTCCAGTGAAGACTCCAATCGCGAACTAGTTCATACCAAGGTAATACTCTAATCTCGCTTATCTTACAGTGATAATCACACATTTTTTCCCTTTTCTTAAGAAGATCCCAGACGATATGCTGGGGCTAACCTCATCGGATTTCCTTGTTCATCTTTCCCAACAGCATCCTGTGTCTTGGCGGCCAAATAGTGATGGAACCAAACTGATAGGACATATGATTCTAAAGAAAGATCTTCGAGAGGGACATGGATCATCAGCGCACATTTTGGGGCTCAAGGTGACTGGTGGACAAGTGCTGGAAAACGGGAGAATAGGGGCCATTGTGGAAAAGGTGAAAAAGGGCTCGATAGCAGACGTGGTGGGTAGAGTGAGGCCGGGAGATGAAGTGATCGAGTGGAATGGTCGGGGGTTGGTGGATAGAACGTTTGACGAGGTGCACGAGATCATTGCGGAATCCAAGTCAGACACGCAAGTGGAGTTGGTGCTGGCTCGGCCGATGGGAGTGGGTGGCCAGAGTAGTGGGTCGGGTGGTAATATCATTCCAAGTACATCAGCAAGTGCAAAGAGCTACCTCAGTATTCGTAAAGACTACAAGAGACCAAGTGTGACTGTGACAAGTCCAACATCCCCCGATCCACCCAGGCCGGGTCGCTTTGGCCCGGTCCAACAAGCGAAAATACAAATCAAGATCTGGTTCGACCCTGTGGGACACCAGCTGTTGGTCACCGCTATCAATGGGTGCGACCTCTCATCGAGAAATCCACTCCCGAATCCGTTTGCCAAATTGTGCCTCCTTCCTGACAGAAGGTACACGAATCATGCCAATAATATGCCATAAACTCATGATTATTATTTTTCACAGCCCCAAACATTCATTCATGATTTTGTTTTGTGACTACGTTACCTACAGCGAGAAGTGGAAAAGAAGAACCAGAACCATGCAACAAACACGCGACCCCCGCTGGAATCAAACATGTGTGTTCGCTCCTATTCGTCTCTCTGAGATACGAAACCGCTATCTGCACGTGTCCGTGTGGGACTACGAGCGTAGCGGAAATATAGACTATCTTGGGGAGACCTCCATTGAACTGGCCACTCATCCGCTGGATGACGAGCCAGAATGGCACTTTTTGACTTGGGATGTATGTTAACCGTCTCTTTAATTAGTAGTCTCGTTCATAACAGCGTTGTAGCAGTGGAGAACAAATAAAATTTGTGTGGTTTACATTTTTTAGCCTCAGTCGAGCTTCTATGTTGACGACGCCGGAACAGGAGGACCATCCTCGGCTGAGCATCTGTCCCCTCCCAGCACCACATCCCGTCTCTCCGACTCAGATCCATCCGAGTTGGATTACGAGAGACGCCTTGAAAATGCTTCCATTTCCAGTTCCTCTAGGTACGCCACAAAGTATGGAAGTCCTCATAAGTGTCTGTTTTCCTGTCTCTTTCTGCTTCTTCTCGTACTGTCTATTCTGCAATTATATCGGTCTATTTGTCTATCTATCACTTATCTATGTATCTCTCTCTATTTGTTATTTTATTTTTGTCGTCGTGTGCTTTTACCTCTGTTCTGCTTCTTTTCAAACTCATTACGCACTTTTTACAATTTTTCTACTCGTATATCTTTTACCTGGGAACACACTCGTCTTATCTTTGTTTAATTTTACTCCAGTCCGCCTCCGGATGACATGTCACTAGAAAGACGGTCACGTCGGGACTTGAGTCCATTGAGTCGTCGCATGACAACGGACGCTTCAGGTGGTGGTGGAGTAGGTGCTATTCCTCCTGGAGGCGATCCTTACGCTCCATCATCAAATCGCGAACCCTTAGGTCCGGCTAGACGTTCGTTATCAGCCACTTCCCAGTTCCGTTCGAAAAGTCCTCCGCGCAACAGAGCCTTCTCACCTGTTAGAAATGAATCTAGTGATTTGGGTGGTAGTGGAGGAGGTCATCCACAAATGCCACGAGCTCATAGATCTGCCACAGTGACCCCGCAAGGGTCTCCCAAGAAAAGACAGTTGCCTATCGTTCCGCCGGCCAGAGAAAGACTGTCACAGGCAAGCAGCCTAGTAATATATATTTACAATTTTTACTAAATTTTATTTAAAAACAAAAAAAAACTAACAATTAAAAATATCTCAAAAAGAATAATTGTTTGGCGCTACATATTTTTTTCAAAATGCTAATCCTCATTTTACTCAACCTTCACAGGATATTGACGAGAGGGCACGGGCCCTGAAAGCGAGAATGAGATCTTCAGCTTCCGCCTCCTCCACCTATTCTTCCAGAGGGCCCAGTATTGACAATGATGGCTCGGTAAGAAGCAATCGGGGCATATCTCCTGACCGGGAATGGGCTGACTCGGATTTAGAAAGTGTCACCAGTGCCTTCTCTACTCAGAGTGAAAACCCCAATCGACTGAGGTACGTACTCACCACCAAACATTCATTCCATAAATACGTCAAACCAATAGAAAAAAAAATCTACTCACACCATAAAAAACAAACACGCAAGCAAAGCAAATAACCCTTTTACGATTCTCACACCTTCAGTTCTAATATCTGTGTACTAAAAATGTATATAAAAAAGTACATAAATATAGCGCTATATAAATTTTCACGCTCATTCTCACGCAACAAAATATTAACCGCACCACCACCAGCAGCAAAAAAGTATAAAATAAAGTTTACAGCTACTACAACAGCAGCAATAAAAAAAGTAAAAAAAAATCGTACTCAACCCAAACCCAACTCACAAAAAAACACAAGCTGACTTAGTTGACTTATTCAACCAACTCACGTAACATTCACATTCTTAAAAAAAACTCTTACCACTTTCACCACCACTTATTATCATCCTTTTTAACCATTTAACCTTTCCCCGAAATCACACATCACCTGCACACACATTTATTAGGGATCATCATCAGCCGTGGATTTGAATGTAATGTAAATTAAATGTGACTAAACAGCAGAAGACTGAGCAACATGTCACATTTTTGTCACATTGAGCTGCCCACTCGGTCCAAAACTTTCACTTCTTCACTGATAACCAAGAAAGCTCATTCATTTGTCGACTACCAGTTTGCTGAGAGGGATGCAGAAGGGGACGTCACTTGTTCAACTCAAGCTCCTCCTCTATCTAATTCGTATGATTACTATGCCCCTGGCAGTAGGCGTAACTACACCAAATTTAATTATGTTGGCAATAAAGTTAAAACGTATTTAAATAGCAAAAGCGTAAGTATGCCAGTCAAATATGTTGGAGATGTACCTAGAAACTATTCCTATTATCCAAGTGGCAATAATGCAGCAAATTTTTCAGATTATTTGGAAGACCAACCTGAGAAAGATAATTGTAGGTTAGCCCCACCCCCGCAACACTCATTTCGTAGTCAGACAAGACGATTAAGTCAAGAGTTGATAGCGACCGTGGACTCAATTCGTGATATTATTCAAGACGTTAGAAGTAGGTTATCTCATACGAATTCTTTAGATTCTTGGCAAAATTTGCCTCTGTTGTCTTCATCATTTCAGAGTAGTAGGAATAGCGAGAAGCAAAATTATAGTACTGCTGGTATGAATACTCAACAAGGTAGAAGAAATACTATCGTTCAATTTGACTTGAGTGACAAGAATAAGTTAGCTGTAGTAAATGAGTTGGAAAGCTTATGCCAGCAAGAAAGTAGGCAAAGTGACAGCTGCACTGATGATGACGATGATGATGATGATTTGGGAGAAAGCAGTACAGGTTCAGAACGCAGTAATAATTTAACTACCCATGTAGAAGCTGATTCGTTAAAAAAATGTAAACCGACTAACTCGAAGGGGAGTAGTGATAACAGAAATAGTAGTGCTATTGATGCTAGTAGTACAACAACTCAGAATAACCGGAAGTGCTACCATAAAAATTGTAAAAATTTAAAACAACTTCCGGTACGCAGCAGCAGCAACTTGACCACGACCACAGCAGTGATTTCGACGGAAGTTGAAACAGTTCCTGCCACAGCCACAGTTCCTATCACAACTCCTTGTCCCACCACCACAAGCACCACTGATCCCAGTAGTAAAACTGAGTCCTACGACGACACAGCCACAGTTGACATTCCCACTGAAACTAGCACAGTCACAAGCACGTCCACTTCCACAATCTGCGACACAAGTAGCGTCACTGTTGTAGATTCCACCATGACCACCACCACCCCCGCCCCAACCTGCGACACTGTTGAAAGCACAGCTGTCGTCACTGTAGCCTCCAGTTCCTCCGTCGTCTCCTCCGATGGTGCTAATAATATTGTTGACGTTGAGAATGAAAAAGCTAGTAGTGATACTGCTGTTGATTGTAGCCCTGATACTGGTAATTGTAGTGAGTACACCCTCCGCCACCCGAAACGGACCTTAGGAACAAGGAGCCTCTCATCTGAAACTGCTCCCGAGGAAAAAGCCGGTGAGTTGAAACACTTTCTCTTTCTCTACTAATTTTTTCTCATCAAAAACTATTTTGGATGTAGTTCATCTCTGAAAAAAAACACACAAGATAATATAATCATCATGTAGAGTTTCACAACAACATAATTATCATTCATTTACTATATTCAGTTTGTTAAACATGTTTACCCTTTCTTTTCTCTTTTAAATCGTCAAAATATTTATGGTTTGTACCCCTTTCTTTCTTTTTGGAATGATTATTTGACTTGGTATTTTTCTTCTCTATTAGTTATCGCGCCATATATTGTACTTTGTGTACCTTATATACTATTTAGAAGTCCGTTAACTATTATATATATATAATATAGTGTATATATATTCATGCGTAAAGTATACATGTTTTTTGGAATGAAGTATCATAATAAGTATAGTTAGTAGTTTTCTTCAAATAATTCAGATAATCTTGACTAATCTGAAACAAGAGAACACTTTTATTATAAAGAAAAAAGACACCCCTTAATTCTCTATTTCTCTACACTTCTTACATCTTTACCTAGAGCTTTCTGTCTTTCCCTATCAAAATAAAATGGACAGCAAAAACGGAAGGAATTGTAAAGCATCCAAAAATATAAAGGAATTAAGTAGGATGCTAATTTTACAGGAATTGCATACATGCATATATTATATGACATTTACTTTGGCATGTTTGCATACGAAAAAAATGCGCTAAAAAATTATAAATTTTGCAAGTAGGTTTCTTGATAGTTGTAAGCTATTTTTGACGGTAGTAGAAATGTAGATAGCGTGCTGTGGAATTTAACTAGTTTTGAGAAGGACATTCAAAGTCTCAGACAGACAGACGCACTCAAAAATGGAATTCGGAGATTTGGGATGTCAGGTCAGATGAGATGAAATTTAAATTTAAAAAATTGCACATTTGAAATTAGTTTAGTGATCAGATCAGCTAGTTGATTTGGTGGCGTCTGTTGGAAATTTATCGAAGTTGCATATACTGTGCAGTTAAAGTAGATATACATGCCAAAATATTTTATTCGAGAACCCTGTTTTTTGAACAATTTTTAGTCTTTTGAAATAAATGCTATGTAATAATAAGTAATTTGGGCTAAAACTAGGCGTGAATTTCGCATTAAAAATCCTTTTTGTGTTTTTTGTTCTTGATAAAAAAATTCCAAAATTTTCTATGTTTTAAATTGACAAAATATGTCTTTTTTTACTGATTGATTGTTCTTGTTGGTTAAAGGCTAAAATGAAAAAAAAAGTTAAATTGACTGTTGTGGATTGATTGTTGAATTAAATATAAATCATACTTTTTGATATGCTAATTAAATAAATATATTATTGGAATCTGAAAAAAATTTGGAATTGCAGACGGTAGTTTGAGTGATACGGCTGTCAATATGACAATGCCTGGTAGTTTAGAACGGTCACGAGGTCACCGGGTATCAGGAGGTGGCGGTGGGGGTCAACGGCTTTCCGTCACACCAAACATGTCCGGTTTGAATAAAAAGTCAAGTTCCACATCCCAGCTGTCCGCTACCGGTATGACCTTTTTTTATTCTTTTTTATTATCTCTCTCTCTATCTTGTTATATGTCACTCTAACTTATGTTTTAATGCCTTTATTTCTAAAATTAATTGATCAATTATTTAACTCTATATGCCTTTCTCTCTCTCTAATTCTATCTCTTCTAATCTATATCTGCATCTCATCTTGATTAACTAATTATTCTGTGCATTTACAAAACACACTACTTCTACTTTATATACTCAACTCACTCTTCTTTCATTAATATTTGCTGCCTTAAGTTTGAACCTCGTAAACTCAGTTTAAAGCCCATATTTCACAGGTTCACTCATTTCAATTTAAACACTTTGTATTTTCCCCGTCCCTGTCTCTTTTTCAAAAAAAATATATTTTTCTTTCCCCCGTTCTCTCGCTAAAACTAATTGTCTTAAATGGTATATATATATTTGTTTAACAAAAATTAACTAATCTTGTTGAAATCGGAATGAACTAACACGTACATGTCTATTTATTAAAGTATAAATCACACCATCTAAAATAACTAATCTAATTAATATACATATCTATTTTGTGGAATGGAATGAATGGCATAAACATCTAAAAGTACAAACATTCGCCATTATCTGTTTTTTTCCCTTTTGAAAAATCATTTTGTTAACTTTTTCAGTTCAATTTCTGTCAACCAGCTGCTTTTTATTGGCAATCTACTAAAAAAATCTAATATAATTGAGAAAAAATGGCATAGAATATACTTAAATTAAATGAGATAACATTACTAACCTCTTGTAATTATAATCATAATATGTAAGTAGGCTCATATCAGATTAATTCCTAATTAAGTTTGTTCGCCAACATGTTTATTCAACTAATTGTTAGTAAACCATTACTAAATACTGCGTACTACTCCGATAAATAGCACTCAGAACATTCTTCGAGGTACATTTGTAGCTGGATTTTTAATTGCAAATTAAATGAAAAATTCAACTCTCTACACCATATAAATATACAGCGAAGACATGATTAGATAGCAACATGATAAGTACATAGAGAAAGCAGAGAACTGGCTAAAATTGTGGCAGTTTCCCCAATACTTAACTCACAATTCTCATAAGCACCATATATTATTATATGCAATAAGTATCTATCATCTATCCTCCCACACAAAAGATTTAAAAAGTGCAGTGATTTTATTATCCATCCACATTCCACATACATACTATGCAGCAATTTAGAAATATATATTTTATAAGCTGGGTAACATTTTTGGCAGTTTTAAGTAAATTAAATATCCTGGAGTCTTTATTTAAGTATATGATTATACATCTATCATTTTAATTGCATTGCAGCCACTTGATTTTCAATACAAAGTAGATTATGAGATAAACAACCCAAAACAATAGATCATATTCTGAGATATGTTAGAGTATAGTATATACCGTAGTATACTTAACTTGTTGACTTGAAATAACTTAACATGATGATCATTTTTTTAATACTTTTGATTCAAAATTTCTACTACTAAAAATATTTATATTTAAAAAATAATAATCTGAGGAGGAAATAATTGTGTACACATATACATTGTTTATTATGTAATGTGTGTATATGTGCCATCATGATAATTATTTTTATATACTGTATAAAATGTCAAAAATATTTTTGGAGCTGCCTGTTATTATGGAACGTTGTGTGTAATATAACTTATCTAGGACGAAAGAGACGCTTAGGTTTTGGTCGTAGCAAAGGTGGGCTAGGAATCCATCGGAGTGAAGAAGTATTACCAGACGATCTACGGCTGGCTGTGAGCCAACCCGGATCCTCAGTTTCTTCTGAAGACATGTCCGGCTCTCAAGACACTTCCGACAGGTACAAAAGTCAAGAAACAAACAAAAAAACACACCACCGTCAGAGTAAAAGCTCAAGTCATAAGAATCTTCACCTAAAAAATAAAAACAAAGCTTCCTTTCTCCCTCTCCTCTCTCTGCTTGTTACTATGGAGCATCATTATCATCATGTAATGTCATGTCATGATAAAGATGATCTTGTCAGGCAAGAACTCCTTCTCCAACATCCTTTTCTCCTTAAAAATCTTCCTCTCTTTTTAAAACCCCGAATAGACTCAGAAAACTCGTCTGTTTTTCCTTCGTCTCTTTCTCTTAAGTCAGTTGTTTAAAAGCGGAAATAAATTAAAGTAAAAGTTTCCCTCCATTTACGATTGGGAAAAAAGTCCCGAAACAGAAGTCATTAGCTTTTACTTAACTTCTCTGCTGCCTTTCCACTTTTAACTTGCAACTTAACATGCGCATGCTCTAATGCATGCAGTGCAGCAGCAATGGCAATGAAAATATTTGGCGAACGATTAGAGAGCTCCAATATTCTCACTCGCAAAAATCCGACTTTTGTGTGTGACCGACCAAACGAATGTTCCCATTTTTTTAGACTGTATTTCTTGAGAAACATTGACTTTTGACTTGTCTGACATTTCCAAATAATATTTTTGTTGACATAATAACAAGATTTGAAAGAGGATTTTAGGGTGAACGGTTTCTCCTTTCTGCCTCAAATTCTAAATACTTTTTTATCTGACATTCCAGAAATTGTTGGTGTAAATTACACTTACAACTTACAACTCTATTGCATTAGTGGCGTAACACATTATACATAGTGCACTGTGACAAAACATGAATGTTGTGTATACACAAAAAAATAGTAAATAGTTTTGTGACCAAAAATATTGTGCATTTTTTTATGAGTTTTGGAATCTGATGGGTCTCGGAGGGCCACTCTTCTTTGGATGGGAAATGGGAATGGATTGTTAATCTGAATTGCATCCACTTCATAAAAAATGTCCACATCCACGTAATATTTACTTCGTAGAACAAAATATTTATTATAGGCTAGTATTTAGTTTTAAGTACATTTTTAGTCTTTTAGTCTAGTCGAGTAAAACTAACAAAAGGAAAGCTAATAATTTGAGGATCTCAGAGAATGCATTGCATTTTTGTGTGTATGGCGTCGTAGAAATATATACTATTTTATACTTAGGGTTTGCTGGTTTTGCTACTTTTAGTACTTTGATACGTTGTGTGTCGTGTCGTCTACATTTCGTTATTGCATTTGTAATTTTTAGTGTCTCCATTTCTCCAGACCTGCAACCACCGTTCGTTCTTCTCTCGTTCTCTTGCTAAATTTCTCCTCATTTTTTTGCAGTGCGTCTTTAAAAGTATTAAAATTTGTGCTACATTGAAATACCAAATATATATCTAGATATTAGTTAAATAGACACATAATCATGAATTTGTCGGTATTGCTCTTCTGCATTTTTTCATTGCGTCTTTTTTGTATTCTGCCTTTTAATTTAGATAAATATACTAGATTCGTTCTGCTTGCAACACATTTTCGCTTGTAATCCCTAATTTTGAAACTGTCTCTTTATTTTTTTGTCACTTATTTCATTTTCACTTTCCAACTTTCTCTCTACATAATTATCTTTCTCTTTTTCTATTATTTCCCCAAAAAAATGTTCTTCTGAGTTAACTGATTTTTCTCGCCTTTTTCATCTTCTTTTCAAATTTATGTCACGAAAAATTTAAAACCAAAACACAAAAAAAAACAAGATTTTCACAATTAGTGAACTTTTCGGTCTTTTTTTTACAATCTCTCTAAAAGATTATATTGTGTATATCTATCATATATGTATATATCGTATATATCATGATGGCATAATAGATGGTGGGTGCTCCTCAAGTTCGCCGAGACGCTTATTGGTGAAACAACATTCGAAGGACTCCACAGACGGAAGTGTAAACTCAATGTCTTCAGAAGGATCAACGTGAGAGATTTTCCACCCTAAAATACACGAAAGATCCATAATATTTTTTTCATTACTTTTACATAAATAATAATAATAAGATGTACATACTTTCAAGTTAGTGATCAGTACACATTTTAGCTAGTTTGTATTTTGTATGTGTATCCATTACACTTACCTATGTAGATGTGATAGAATATATACCTGTGTCGCTTGACGCTTATTTTCGTGTTGAATGGCTTATTTCGCAGGTACGAAATTCCATGCAAGTTCAAAAATAACGATTAACTTGAAAAAAAAAAATTGACTTGGAATTTCGTACAAATTATAGTTTGTAAGTTTTGTAGTGAAGCTTTAGAAAAGTAAATGATTAGACTAATTAAAACTTATAATCCTATCACTCCTCGCAGTCATCAAGCACAATCTTTAGTAATGTGGATTGCAATGAAATTATGGTTGTGTGCATTTCCGTCATGCGTGTAAATATCTGCACTTTTAAAACAATTCATTAGTACTGCCAGTTTGTCTTGGCGTACACACTCAGTGGCCAAAATCAGAGTGATCTTTGGTGTCGGATTCGATCACCAAAAATTATTAGATCACGACCCCCGACACTTTACACTTGTCGCACCAAACCAACTGCATCAACCCAACTATTTTACTGTAAAGATGACAATTTCTTCTTTTTTCATTTGAATATAATTGCACGTTGGACGTTTGTAAATCCGAAATGAAGTTAAGTTCGGCAAATTAAAAGTCGAGTATGTAGAAACTTTAATTTATAACCAACCAATAAGCACAACCATCATATTTAATGTCGTCGTCTGTTTTGAAAAAAAATACACAAAGTCACTAGTCTAAATTTGACTGCACTACTTCGAAAAAGGTTTTTACTTTAATGTGGAATGAATTTAATGTGTTACCTGACTTGACCTTTGACCACCTTTTTTCTGTATGAAATATTAGCCACCACACCACATACACTTCTTGTTGCCATGAATGAGACTTAGGATATGACGGGGATTGATTTCTGCCTGTATTACCTACTATTTATTTTTATGTGACACTTTTTGGAAACCATGACCCTTCTCAAAATTATTTGAACCTCAAAAAAACCAGTGCATATCAATTTCAAATGTAAAATGCACATTGTGTCTTTTGACCTCGAAATATAAACAAGTGAACCCATCAACCACCACCCACACATCCTTGTGAACTTTCCCTTGAAAAAAATGAAGTATACCTATTCTTAAAATATGTAAAAAATATTTATTACAGATAGAAATATAAGTTTGTTAAAGATACTTAAAGAGTTTGAAAGTTATCAATATACATTTTTTTGTTTTGCCTCATATTTTGAAAGTATTCAGAACTTTTCTCATTTTTTAAAAATTTAATTCAAGTTTAATTGAAAAATGAATTGACAAAATAGTTTCCATTTTGAATCTATCTGAATATTTTCTCTATTTCAGTTTCCCTTTTTGTGAAGCAATATTGAATAGTACTTTAAAATATAGAAAACCTTTTTTAGTGATTTGTTGTGGAGTCATTCAGAAATGACACATGACTTTATACGTAATACATATGTGAAATGCATGACATGTTACAATGGTTGATGAGAGTGAGTTCTAACTATCTTCTTTTTTTATCAAAATATTTTTCCTTTGGGGAAAACGTCTTGTAGTAGTTGGCTACCCAGACTATCCGGCGCTGGTGACAGCGGCCACATAACCGATTTCATAGAAGGTTTGGGACCTGGTCAACTAGTGGGCAGACAAGTATTAGCCTCACCAAGTCTCGGTGAGATTCAGCTCAGTCTTTGTGATCGGAGAGGGAATCTCGAAGTGGAGGTCATAAGGGCCAGAGGTCTCCAAGCCAAACCCGGATCCAAAGTGAGCAGCCCGAAAAACAAAACTTTTTAAAAATTATTCAAATTTGTGTAGAATTGGAACAAGAGAAAGCGATTTCTATAATAATGTGTTTTTGAATGAGTAGATGACACCTGCGCCTTATGTCAAAGTATACTTGGTGAAAGGGAAAAAGTGTGTTGCCAAAGCCAAAACCGGCATTGCGAGAAGAACTCTGGACCCACTTTATCAACAGCAGTTGACATTCAGGGAGAAGTACCAAGGCTGTATTTTACAGGTGAATACTAACAACTTTTACTCCAGTTATCTGAGTTATCTAAGTTATAACTCGCGTTTGTAATGTAAATCTTGTTTCTCAGGTAACTGTGTGGGGAGACTATGGAAGAATTGAAGGGAGGAAGATTTTCATGGGCGTGGCGCAAATTATGCTGGACGATCTGGACTTGTCAAATATTGTCATAGGCTGGTATAAACTATTTGGAACTTCTTCCTTGGTAAGTGTGAACACACAGTTTAGTTAATTGTGGTAGATTTTTTTTTGTTGTAGAAAATAGTGTGTAATTACTTGTAATGTTGATTGTAGGTATGAGACTTGAAAAAAGAATAAGTACTGAGCATCATCTCTCTATAAACTACAGTCTATATGCATACATTCTTATGTGTACATCTATACAGTAATCTGAAAGCCAATCATCAATCAACCAGTTCCATCATCCAATATGTCAACCAATCCAATCCAATGAAGAAGAGCAATCTATTTTTAAACATAAATGTATTACAAGTGCTACAACAACACCAAAAATATCACCCGCCAAGTCAACTCAGAGATGGTCAGTGGAATAAACTCAAGCAGACAAATCATTCAACAAAATATTTCAAGTTTCAATCCAACCATAAAAAAGTAAACTGGATGAAAACTTTCCAATCTCAACCTACCTATTCTACAGACCTACATACCTATCTTTAAAAAAGCAAATCATCAGAATCAAACTTTTTTCTACAAAAACTTTCTTCTTTTTTTTGGAAAAGTGTACATACAAATCCTTTAGCTCACCAATGATAACTTATCATCGTGTGTGTAAAAAATCTACATTTTAAACCAAAAAAATGTTACATAAACAGTAATCAAATTTTTTCGTAAAAAAATCATCTAAATCTCTCATCATCTCTCAACAAGTGGTCCAAGCGACATTGTGTACGTGTACATGTATTCATCATCGTGTTTTTATTGGGAAAAAATGTTACTACTCTTTACAATATAATTACATATGCATAGTACATAGCATCTACCCTACATGAAGCAAACTATGCATAAATATACAAAGGATTCCAAAAAAAAAATTAATTTTCTAAAAAAATCAGCAAGTTTAAAAATGAAACAAAATCGGAAACAAAAAATATTAGGCAGTGTTTTAATATCATCATCAAAAAAAAAACTATCTCTATTTACCCTACCGTTCTACTGTCTCTCTACTCTACCATCTACCCACTACACACAATAATAATGAAATTTTAAAAAATTTGTAGAAAAAAGCTTGAAAAATTGAAAAAAGACTTTTTGCTATTGAATTACCATTTTAAAAATCACCATCACCAAAATTTATTAATACTTTTTAACCCTTCATACAACTCTTTGTATAATCTATACACGATTTTCTCTATTAAAAATTACAAAATTCAAATCCAATCATCAACATCATCGTCAAACTTTAAAGCAAGTGAAGAAAAAATGTATTTTACAATTTTTTTCCAAAGAACTTATAAAATTGATAAGGGCTTCTGTAGAAATGAATTTTTTGGTTAACTCGCTCTTCGCAAAAAAAAAATGTTCCTTTGGGAGATTTCCAAGAAATGTCGAGTGTGTCCAGTGCTTTCCTACGCTACTTGTTGACTGCAAAGGAGATTTAAAAATATACATGGAATAGTGTACTACTTCCGGTTTGCATTTTGCTGATTTGCTATTAAACTCACCAAACATCAGTGATTGGCCCAGGAATCGAAAGGAGATGAGATGACGAGAGTCCCTTCAACTCTTTTAACTCAGCCTCCACTCACGCCTTCGAGTCTTCTTCAAAGTTTTCATCACAACCAGCTTTCGTGCTATGATTTGACTACAAATCCGAAAGTAAATTCAACCAATCCTGTACCAAACCAATTAAACTTTATGATTTATCTTTTTTTTAAATGAGTGTATCATCAAGTTGTGGAGTGAAAAAAAAATTATTACGAAAAACCAAGCGTAAATTATTATCTCAAAAAACGTTTTTTGTACTGTGTAAAAACAAGCTTATACAAATTTTTATCAGCAATTCACGTAACACCACAAGTTTTTACCTTGTCATTAGCATTATTCTTGAGTATAAAAAAATGTTAAATTCACTTAGCTTAAAATTGTATTGAGTAAAACGCTATATTAAGTCGAGAATTCTATCTACCTAATTAACTGATCTATTTGTATCTATTCTCTACTGACCAAACTTTTTTTGTGATCATGGACAGCTGTTACAGCAATTATCTTGAAAGTATCTTACTTATAATTATTATAATCTTATTATATTGTGCTATTCTAGCCTATAATTATCTTATCTATTATATTGTCAATCAAGCTAACATTTAATTTAGTTTTAATTAATTACTTAATCAATTACAATTTTTGTGTATAACAACTCTACACACACTTATTATTATAACTGTATACAAAAAACAACAAAGTCACACCAAAAGCTATATTTATATATTTGTTATACATCAATTGCTATATATTGTACACATAGATAAAAATTTATATTTAAGTATATTAACACGGTCCGCGACTTTTTTGATATGTACCTTAAAAATTGAGAAAAACGAGTTGTAAAAATGTTATATTTATTCCGCTGCATCTCTATATTAAATTGTATGGATGTTATATATGAAAATGCGTGCTTGCCGGTGTATCGTATGGTATATAATAATATACTATAATTGTTGAAGGTTTAAACTCTGTCCCCGCTTGATATAGCGCAATCAATCAAAAGAAAAACACATGATATTACTAAATTTACAGTTTACAAATACATATTTTATATTTTAAAATGTACCTTACTTAATTAATTACACAAACACAACGCTAAAAAAATATTATACTGTATTTTGCATTCCATTCCAAATACAAATATTCCATGGTAATATTTTGTATGCTTGACATAAATACAAGGAATCACAAATGTCCGCAGTTTCTATTTTTTCTCTTACATAAATTAACACACTTTGCGACGCTTCCTCTAAAAAAATGAACAATTTGTTTGACAATTTATCGCGAATTTTGTATAGGTTTTAATGCTTATAAAATTGTAGGGGTGAAAAGGGCTACGCTAGCGAACGACTTAGAAGATAAACTCAGGTGCGGGTTAGTAAACTCCAAACAATCAGTGTAAATCGAATCAGAAGAATTTGTCCATTTTATTTTGTTTAAATAAAGCTGTCTCGCATAACCCCAATCCAATTTGAGCCTAAGATTAAAAAAAAAAGTTTTTGTAAAAATGCAAATTATGTAACATTGACAAAAATCATTTTTGATACCTGCAAATGATTTTCAATAATTGGATATCTCTCTGATCTTTGTATAAAAAAATTAACAAATTAAAT
The DNA here is from genome assembly GCA_034695465.1 of Entomobrya nicoleti. Lineage (NCBI taxonomy): Eukaryota > Metazoa > Arthropoda > Collembola > Entomobryomorpha > Entomobryidae > Entomobrya > Entomobrya nicoleti. The sequence continues at coordinate 5,605 of JAQFZG010000239.1, read as the reverse complement.
ACTTTTTTGGAGGAAAAAAAAGTTTGAAATTGGAAAAAATGTGGATAAATGAATTTAAATCACAACACAGATCTTCTACTCTTTGTTGTAGTTAGTTAGCTAGCCAGGATATTATACACTCAATTTAGTTTAGATATTATATACATATTTGTATACATAGCAGCACTGTAAGTTAATTATTGTTACATTTTTAATTAACTTTAGAATTTTTAAAGGACTATAAATATGCGTACTTACCTAATCACACACATTATTAAATAATAATTAGGTTTTAGATCTATCCAATCAAATCAGAATATATTCAAGTCAAGTATATATATCACCTTAAAATCATCAAGGAGTATATGACATATATATATATATATAAATTATATTTGTAGGTCATGTAATTATTACGTCACTTTAAAAAATATATGTATGGTTTTACTACAGTTTTGTTTGATTAAGATGGTGAGAGAAATAAACAAGAAAAAAGACGCATTTCATTCGTAAAAGTTAGCAAAGTTGATATATATACTTAATTAATAGGTTATTAATATGAATATATACACTAAATTTCTAGATAACTTAGCATGTAGGAAGATATACATATTAGAGAATTTAAATTTGCAGACTATAGAATACAATGGAACGTGTTACGAGCATGTACGATCAAAATATCTATAAACTACACTTATATATCATTACTACCAAGGTCGCATCAAAAAAATTGCTAATTGCAATTAAAATAAGTTTTTCAATATAAACACAATCGAATTTTTTAACCCTTTTGAATTCCCACCCCCTAAAAAAAGATTGGAGAGATACATACAAATTTTCAAAATTATAAAAAAATCAGTATAGTAGCTCGTAATATAGTTACCATACCACCAACACAGAGAAAACAAGCAACTTACACTAAAAATACTAAGATTAAAAAAGGAAGATGAATCATTAGTTTAAAATGTACTCTTAAAATATATCCTTTAAAAAAATACATTCTACACTTGTTAGAATTGACCATTTTACTATACATTACATACTTATCACACTATATACATGTTATACGTAGCGTTAGTTTTAACTTTTTTAGATTTAAATTGTTGTATTTACATACCACCATGTTATAGATTTTAGTAAGGTAGCAACTAGCTAGATGAGTAGGTAAAACACACGTTAAAATATATCAGCTAATTCCAATCAAAAGAAAACCAACAAATCCAAAAAAGTATTGTTCACAAAATCATCATGATGATTCATTTCCAAAAACTATACAGCTATTTTAATTTTTAAAGGTAAAAAGTAAAGAGGAAAATTTAAAAATAATAAATGTATCATCAAAATCCACACAACATGTTCATCTTCTAAAGATATCCTAAATTCTAAACATGAAGTCTTGATTTTTCTATAAAATTATATCAATAGAAAACAGGCAGAGTAGAAACAGTAAAAGAAAATTTTGTTTTGAGCATTTTTAACCTATTCCTACATCCTACCGACTATTAAAATTGTGTATGCATATCTTTCGCAGAAGAAAAAGATGAGCGAATTTGCTTAGCAATTGGAAATTAAAAATAATGGAAACGTTTTTGATTCCTTTCGTTCCCCCGCAATTGTTACGTAAATTGATATGAATAAAAATTATAATCAATCATCACGATACTAAAATTATGATACGAGGTATTTCAAACATTAAAAAAAACATTTGTACAATTGTAACTGTTTTGATACCAATGATGCAAACTTGATAAAGAAAGCAAAAAATATGTATATAAAATACATACAAATACAGACTCAATGGATCAATTAGGTTAAGAAGACAGGACAATGTGTTTTTCTTTTCTTTTCCTAATATTTTATTTCGAAAAATTAAAATTTCGTTGGGTTTATGACAAAAAAAAAGTAATTTTGAAAATGACACTTCGAAATTTAAGAAAATCTACACTGGATTTCTCATTGGATTCTTTTCCATTTAGATTTTCTTAATTTTTGAAGCGTGATTTATGGGTTTTATGGGAAATAAATGGTGACCATGACTCACGTTTTGAATCATGATTTATTCGAAGTGGCATTATCCATAACTACTTTTGTGATAGCCCATTAAACGATTTATATAGTCTCTATAATTATGGTTATATGGTAGTTTTAATGTTTTGGGTAGAAATTAACGACATAGTTGTTACACTTTTGAAACAAATGACGAATGGCATTGAAAGATGCTTTTACTGGTACAAAAATTGGTATATATTGAAAACCTGTGTTTTAGTTATTTTTGTAATCCCGTTTGAGAGCGTTTTCGGTGGTATAATTGTTACGATGACTCATCTGCGAGAAAAAAAAGGTTTTGTAAAAATAGAACTGAATTTGTTGAAAGGTAGAAAATCAAAAATGTTATTTCTTCATCGTCAGTAAAAAAAATTGAATCATATCTAACCTGTGAGATAAAATTTGTTTAGGTAGAAAAACAAAACATTATCATCAATCACGTTTTCAACAGAATCGCCAATTAAACTATAAAAAAATAATAATCAAGAAGAATCATCCTAGGAAAATGATATAAAATATATTTGCAAAATATTATTTCAATGTTTATTTGAGAGTTAGTTGCCTTGACAACTATGCCTTTGAGAGTGGATAAAATGTAAAGTTTCTTCAGTGAACTTTCATTATTCATTACGCAAAGGCATATAGTTAATCAGACAAAACCAAACATTCTGGGCATTTAGAAGACTATTTGTTAATTTGAACATTTATACAACACTATAGTAGTTTAGATGTTGCAATTGCCATAATAAATCAAGTAAAAAATGTTAATAGAAGCTTACTATAAAATGAGCATAACCCACAATTATCTAGGTATTATCATCTTAATTTATAGTGCAGAGAAGACGGATGATAATTTTAGTAACTTTACTAGGAGAACTTTGTAAAATAAAATGGAATGCGATTGTGTACGACAATTTAATTGCGGGAGTATCACACGAGAACAAGTTTGTATCCGATTTTTTATAAATTTGTGTATTTAATGAGTTTATTGTAAATTACTTATAATGTTTGAATTGCTTTTTGCGTACTGCTGTACAACCACAGCCACTGCTGCTCTATAATTACCATGACTACGGTTTGGAAACGTAAAATAATAATAAATTGCTAAGCAGTTTATGTAAGGCATACGTACAATGTATAGTCATTAGGCGGCAAACACGTTTAATTAAGATTTATACTTAGGATGATTAACTAGCTATATATAAATATATCATGGACAATGATATGCATGGTGCATGCATGATGATATATGCTGTTGATTTACAAACATTTATGAAAACTTGATGAGCGATTTTTTTCAGAGAGAGAGACAGAATAACTGTTATCCAGTTACTGAAAGTCGACCCTTTTATGTGTTATTATAATGAAAATATATTAGATATATTATATTGTAAATTGAAATATATACATATTATTAGATATATATATTTAGCGTGCTAAAAAGAAGATTGTATATTGATGGCTATTTGATATTTAAGATAATGTATAAGTTTATATAGAGTATATATACATATATATATATATATTTAATTGATTACGGCTGATTACTAGAGTTAAAAGTATATATGAACATATATATCAAAAAATTATTATTATGTATGTAAATATAATATAAAGATGTATTATACAAACATGCCAAGTACGGAATCGTCATACAACAATATTGTAAAAAAATAAAAAAGAAACAAATTCCAAATTTCTGAAATAAAAAAACGAAAATTTCCTGATAAAAAAACCGTTGATGTTGTTTTGCATAAAAAAGTATCTTTATTTCAAATTGTAAAGCAATTACAGATCACAACAGACAGAGAAGGGCGATTTCAAAAATTGTACAAACTTTTCAAGAGCATTTTCATTTGACACCAATTATTTTATGCTGAAGTTCATAAATAGCCACTGACTCCTCAGCCCTTTCATCAAAATCCGCCCAGTCTTTTTCACTTAAATCAACATTGTCAAAAACTGTCGATGAGTTGAGTGCCTTGACAATCCATCCAGTCTGTTAAACAAAAAAGACTTTTGTGTTACTAACTATGTATAATACTTTTAGAATACATTGTAGCAAGTAATTTTTTTTTAGAAATTCACCCGAAATTCAAAATCCGCCACCTCGATTCCTCTCCCTTCAAAAACGACAATAGTTTGGAACTCCTCGTCCTTGTCTTCATTGTACTGGTAGGGTTTTATGGTATCCTCCAAAATGACTAGAGACACTTCACGAGAACATCCTTTACATTTCGCTTTCATGTGACAGTCTGATCTTCCAGTTCTTCCTTCGTAGGTTTCACTTAGGGTGACGTACTGCCACTTGTCAGACATTTCACCGCAGTTTGTACAACGATTTTTGATGTACCATCTGAAATCTTGGCCACATGTCTCGATTTGCTTGACGTTTTCCAATCGAGCGGAAATCTGTAAGCCCATTTTACCCATGGTGACAAGACAATATGGAAACTTAAGTTGCCTAGGTCCTAAGAAATGGTTACCTAAGAAACAAGATTAAAAACGTGTTCATAATCAGTCACAGAAAGACAGTAAGTGCAAAAACTTGACACTTAAACAAAGCATACGAGATACTTACCGAGTAAAAAACCAGAGGAATTGAACTTAACTAGCTTAACAGTTAAAATGATTACTGTAATAGAACGGAGTTAAATATGAGGACATGCTGTCAGCTGTAAATAGTATCGTTTAGCAATCATCTGGCAAGCGAGAAGAAGCAGGAAAATTCCCACGATAGTTGGCCGACTGATCTCGCCTTCTCGTTTTCCCCACATGAAAACCTCTGAGCTGCAATATCAGTACTACTATCGCACGCTTACAACGCAGCGTTTCATTGAGTAGACCGTTGCTTTTTCACATTAAATTTCAAAACAAATTAATGAAGTCTAAAGTAATTAAATTATAAATATAGTTAATTACAAATCCAATTGTTAATGTGGATCAAAGTTACATTATCTACACCGAGACAAATGTCTTTTAAATCCAATCGATGGCCATTTTCCATTTAATTGAATTTCGTATTATTTTAAAACTTCCGTTAAAAATAATTTAATAACAATTCATTATTATTTTGAATAATTTTTCAAAAAGGATAAAATTAATGGATAACAATCAAACATTTTCCCGTGGAATACTCTGGGAGAAAGCTAAATAAAGATGTAAATTAAATTGAACACCAACGAAATATCGTTGTTGCGATCCACGAAAGCGTTGCATACCCACTTATCATTTGAAGTATAAAACGCAGTTAAATGTTCGCATCACATCCCAATTTAATTAATCGAGATCCATTATTTTTTCCTGTGAGATGTATCACCAATCTTTTAAAAAACTGGGACATATTAACTTTAATTGTCTTTCAATGAATTGCTATTGCCGTAGATAATGTGTAAGGGATGAGAAATGTATTTAAACAGAAATGATAAGAAATAGAGAACGATATGGGGAAAAATATTTATGTTTATAATTTAATGGTACGCGATTCATATATGTGATCCATTTATTACCACTGAGGAGTCTAGAGTGTTGGAGAATCTGGCTGAAAACGTGTGTAGCACGTTACGTTTTTTTCGATTGA
>JAQFZG010000238.1:0-40817 GCA_034695465.1 Entomobrya nicoleti | reverse complement strand
TATCAGTATATATTGTATATGCACCATATAAGCAATAGGTTTCTTGGTACTTTCTCTTTCTCTCATATAAACTCTTAAAACCTTAAATTTATCTCACCATTGGAAGCTACATTGTGCAACAAAACCGTTTCCTGAAAGGAACATATATACTTGTAGTTTTTAATGTAACGATATGCATTTCGGCTTATATTACTTCGTTTTACTCTGGTAAATTATAATCAAAGTTAAGCACCCTCATCTGATGAATGAAATATTCCTCTCTTCTCTTGCTTTCGTACTTGCTACTTACTAACAACTATGAATGATGAATATATGTACTTTTTTACATGAAGCAATTTACTTTTTTTTGCTCTTGGCACTTCTAGTAGTATGCATACCCATCAAAATGATGTAAAAAGTGAAGCTCAACTTTCATGGCTTATACCTTTAAAAAAGTATTATTTGGTTTCTTTTGAACAGAAATATAAAATGCGTGTTGTTGACTGCCTATAAGAGTGAATATATAAACACTTATTGTAAAATGATATAACAAGCATTTATATTCATTGATGTACACAATATACCCATATAAATACGTTTTATACGGATCAAAACCGAGCATTCTTTATTATTATATAACATCAAAAACTACATAAGCCAACAACGCAACGATACATGTCTCATTATGCTGTTATTATTATAGAATGCTTAGATCTTCCTTTGTGGAAGGAAAGAGGATAGGTACACATGATTCCATCACATCGTGCATTACAGACAGTTCTTTTCAGTCAGTCAGTCAGTGGGCTAATGTATCAAGCGAAACGTACATACCTTGTAAATGTTGGGGATCTTATTTCTATGTCATTGTCACCTTACAGCTTCCCCAATTAATTAAGTTACACGCGAAAATCTAGGCGGTGAAAATTTAGTGAAAATTACACTTTCTGTTCGCCTTTTGTGAAACCATGAATTTTGTGCTAATGATTTGTTGATCTCATTAAAACTACACAACGCAAAAAATAGTATGACTAAACTAGCTTAAAATATTATTAATTAGACTTTGCTTACCTGAGAGTCTACTGATGATTTCCAAAATTCTGCTGCAAACTTCTCTGAAGACCGATGGTAATCGTAATCAGATTTTCTGCAAAAAGAGAAATCACAATTAAAGTCACTTTTAAACACGTGCTGCTGTATTTACGCTAGCATAAGTACCAGGAGAAAAACTGTGGTGTAATATTAGTAATTAGCAGTAATAATTAACAACGGATTTTTTTATCAGTTATACCATTAAAAATACAGTACTTAAAATATCACACGAAATTTATTGCTGTGCAAGAACAATATGCAAGCACTTGGACAGGTTATGGTTTTGTACTTGATTTTTTAAATATAAAAAATATCATTACACTTTTTTTCACACACATACACACACTCTTTTACAAGTGTTTACATAACAAAATTTTTGTAGAGATAACCACGTGTACTGAGCACGTACATTTTTTTTGCATGCACACAATAACAAAACAATTGACAGTAAAATAAAAAGATATTAAATCATCGTATATATACGTGCCACAGATATTAGAGTGTCTCAGTTTCAGTAGATTTATTAATAGTATTACTCTAAAGTAGGTTGAGTATAAAAAAGGACAATATCATTTTATGAATGAAATCACAAACAATATCCTTAAAAAGTGCGTGTGCATATACTTTATAAGCAAAAAAGCATGATCACATACACACATATATATGCACACACAAAACAACAACAAACTCAACTTGTCTGCTTTTTCATTTCAACTACTTTATATGTATAAAAAGAAGGAAGGAATGGATATATATTGTATAATATATGAATGACGACGACGATAGTAGTAGAGAGACAGACGATAATGATACGCGGCCTTTCTTCTTCCTTTTTACATGAATATTGTATAAAAAGTTTTTATATGCCTATACGGTCGTGCTCTCGTAATGAAATGGTAATAATGATATTATTAATACAAATAGTGGTTGCACCACCAGAGCACGAGCAGCAAGTGAAATACTTAATAGTTTTCCGTATTATTATTTGCTATTATTACTATTACACACCGACTCTCTTTCAGCAAGCGAGAGAGAGAGAGAAGCTTTTCTCCTTATTATGTCCTTTTCCTTTAAAAAGGAGTAAATAGATGTACTTAAACTCTTTGCTATATGGATATACCTTTTTAGAAGAAAAACAGTTTGTAATATTATATTATTATATAAAAGTACGCCGAGTGGTGGTTGGTGATGATGGTGGTGTAGGTATATATAATAATAAGAGTCTCTTAAAATGTATGTATGTAACACTATGAGAGACTGATGTTTTTGTCGACGAGAGAAAATGGTAATAGGAATAGTAAGTAAAGTAAGTAAAGCTTACTTCTCCTCTCTGCTTTTACAATGTAGTACACACAGCAAGTAAAGTACTTTTTATATTATGCGTGTGTGTGTGTCTATCTTCTATTCGGTTTGTCTCTCCTCCGGTTTGTGTTGAATAATAAAGAAAAAGGAGAGAGAAGAGAGAGAGAGACAGAGAGAGAGGAGGAAAACTAATAAGCGTCCTATACGGACGAATATCAGAATAGGTATATCAGGAAAATGCACTTTTTACTGGTATTATAAGCCCCCTTACAGTTACAACAACTGCAGCTTTACATAGAAGAACGCACACACACAAAAACAGCTAGAGATACATACTCAGAAAAAAAGAAGAACGCGAGAAGGAGAAGAAGGGTGAGTGAGAGAATAAAGAGAAGAGAGTAAGGCAAAAGGCATAGTTAGAGTTAGAGTAGTACGCATAGTGTGGTATTTGGTAAAGTAAAAGGCACATAGGACATAGAGTCTGTTTGTGTATATCGGGGCATTTTCGTTTCATCTCCCCATATCTGCCTCTCTCTGCCATACTATCGACATGGACATATTATATGAATTCTTTAACAAGTCTGCTTCAACGCAGTATAAAAAATAGAGTGGATGATGCAACTAAAAGTGTATATAATATCCATGTTCCCATCTTAAATTTCAGATAGGCTCACACGCACTTTTTTTCTTTCTTGCTTATACTTTCTATATGGTTTGTTATGTTGAATGAGAGTGCAGATGCAGATGTTGGAAAAAGATTTTATCCAGAGAGTATAATAGCACTTTATATGAGATGGAAACAAGCTTTTGGAAAAAAAGGGTCTGTCTACTATTATGTCTACGCAATATTGTTTTCGAATTGAATGCACTTTGTCTTCTTATTCTCTGTGTTTGGGTTGTGCAGTGCACATTGCTTTTATATTATATGGTGTTTCCCTCTCTGTATCCTTGTATGGCATAAGTAATAATGTAACTTGTCTTGTATTACGCAGTCATGTCAGTATGGAGAAGAATTTGGGGAGTATAAGATTTCCTACTCAGTCGCCACCACCGCCATCACACACTCGATAATATTCTTTATAAACAAGGTTGCATTCGGAATGGGATATATTATGTGGGATATATAACACAGAAAGAATGCAATGTAAAACGCATCTTTCTTTACGTTGTTATATTTGCTTCTTTTGGTCGCGCATAACGCCAAAGATGAAGCTTCTCCCCTTTCTATATACAGTTCTTTATATGTGGAATGTTTTGTGAAGCGTTCTTGTATCCTTTACACTTTCGATGTCTCCCTTACACAATCACACAAGCCCGCCTATCTTTTCCTGTGGATATAGAAGAAAGGAATATTGAGGTAAAGGAAAAATTTACTCTTGGGTTTCAAAGGACGATGAAGAGGGAGATGAAAATAAAAAAACGGTGTGTAATAATATATATTTCGTCGACTTTTATAACGTATAGGTTTACAAATAATACAACCTGTTATCTTTATGTCACTTTGAAAGAACTTCCCTTTTGCATTCAATTTGCCAAAATAATGTTTTCATGAAAATGTTGGTGGGAACAACAACTTGCGAAATTCAAGAGCAACAACGCAATTTTTTGCTGCCTGATTTTATTTAACAGCTTTACAAGTTCAATAACATGTAATTATATTTTTATGTACTAAATTAATCAATGGAAGATTAAAATAAGCGTACAGAAATAACCAGTTAAATTAAGAGACGATTTATACAATTTTCACTCAATATTAAGTGGATGAAATCAACAATGAAGTCTAGCCAACTAGTCAAACAAAGTGTAATTCAATGTCAGTGATGTTGATACGATCGAATTTCGAGACATTATAGAAGTACATGCACATTTATTCTATTTCTCTGTATGAATGAAACAAATATTGCATCACGTTTTGCACGTGTCAAGAGAAAACTATGTTTTCTTTAGAAATGTGCATAATGCCCCATACACGAAAAATACTTGATATTGTGCAAGAACTTAAGGACAAGCAAAGTAGAGGAAAATTGTAAAAGCATTTATTTTCTTTATCATTTACAAAGGCACGAGAATTGCCAACATTATTGTTGCATAAATTGCTAGAAATTTTACAGTTTTTTTTTGTGTTATGTTAAGGTTTCCCCTTGGTACAAATACAAGCAAAAACCTACCAACAAACTAAAAGATAAATTGCGGTAGTTAAGTTTGTTAATCGTTTAAAATCGAATCAAAACTATTAAGGTGCCAGAAAATTAAAGTAATGCTACGATCATATAGCTCGTTTTACACAAAGAACGTAATATTAAGAGTATTACCTTGTTTTAACAAAAAATTGGTTTCGTTCTACCAGGCCAAATAAAAGTAGCAAACATGGGGAAATATGAGATACGACGGTTGACAAATTTGCAAATATGTGCTAGCATATCTCACCAATAGTCATCACATGAACTTCTTTTAGCATCGTTCGTTATCGTTGGGTTTCATCGTTTCGATGCTTTCCCATTTTTACTTGATCCTTTTGTGCTTTAGTCACGACAGAAATAGCCAATATTTTCATCATATACCCAAAATTATATTAATTTTCCTGTCCAGAAATACTATGAATCTAGACATAAATGCTAACTATATTCATTGTTCATATGAATGCCAGCTCTTGAAATTGTAAAAGAAATACCTCTAAATGAAAAATAAGCAACCGTAAATATTGATTAAAAATGCTCGAAATGGGCAATACTAAAATTAATTAAAAATTTGTTGTAACGTTATTTATTCATTACGTGCCCATTCATAGTTGCTCTCAAATATGTGACCAAGAATGTATGTATAGTGTGTATCATGTATGCATCAATTAACTTTATAAAATATTTAAGGACCTGATATAAGCTCAAACAAAAAGGAATAATAAATGCCAACAATCATTGAAAAATGAAAGCACAAAATATAATTGCATATTTGTGCAAAAGACGGAAAATCACTTTCCTTTAACGTGTACTCATATATTATGTAATTTCATACATTAGTACATTTCACTTTGCGCGTACAAATAAAAAAGGTTCTCTTCAATAGTGTACCCAGTACCCTCCTTTTGATAAATGCATAATGCATGCATGTATACTACATGCATTTAAATAATCAGTCACAACAAAAAAAAACATCCCCGACAATAACAATAACAATATAACCAAAACGCAAACAACCTTCACCAATGTCCTTTTATATTATTATAAATGTATCAACTGAAAAAAGCCTTATAAAACCTTAAACAAAAATGCATAATATACCCACAAAAGAGGCAGTTATACCGCTGCCACCATAGTACCACCACCACTACCGCATATTTTATTATGGAGATAATGGTGGCTGGCTGGCAAAAAGCTATGTGTTTAAAGTAGTAATTTTTTTGTTATATAACACAAAAAAAAACATTCAACAGTGCATATAAAGATGCGTGTGTGTCACGTATTTTTTTGGAAAAACTAGTGCACAAAACCGTATGATTCATACAAATGCAAAAAAAGATTCTACCTTCATATTGAGTGCATATTTATAATATTAGTCAGCACACGAAACGATATACCTGCACACGAGGAAAACCCTTATAAGATGAAAATTAATAGGTATACGATAATAATAATACAAGAGAGAAGAATGGCACTTGCTACATCTTTTTTTCAAAGGAAAGGAAATTGTAATATGGGAAATAGTAATATATATAGAAAAGGAGCTTTTGTGGTGGTGGTAGTAGTAGTACTAGCAGAGTGAGAGTGATACCAATATAAATTACGATAAGTGTTATACAACTCCTTGCACTCCTGCAACTATTATATATACCATTCCACCAGAAAGAGTTGGCGGTGGTGGTGGTGGTATAAAATCATAATAAGGAGAAATAAGGGAAAACACGTTGTTTCATGTAAGTAACGTACGTACGATTTTGCGTTCCTTTGGGTTGTTCCTCTGCTAGGCTCACTCAAGAGAGTTTACTTTTGCTCGACTTCGTTTATTGTTTTGGATTGTGTGTACACGTTTTTTTGCTTATATAACAAAAAGCGTTATACATAAATTTTTCACTCTTTTAGCATCCGTCCTGACTGACTGACTGAGTGACTGATATAATATAGCAAATGGTAATAATAAGAGTAGTAATAATGAGTAGAGAGAGAGAGAGAAGTTTAATAGTGGTTGTTTCGTATTACTACTACTATACAGTCAAGTCAGTAAACGATGTTGATAGTTTTTTTCTCTTCTCTTTTCAATTGGAACAGAGTAGTCGGTGGCTTTTAAGGTAGTATGGTTGAAAAATCCCATCGGCTCAGGATGACGGTGATAATGATGCTTGTAAAAGCAGCAAAATAAGAATAAATATATATATTTTTATAATATGCAGTTTTGCTCCTATTTCCACTCGTCGTGATAATAATGTGCGTGTAGTATATATGGTACATCAAAGTAGCAATATTATATAAACTTTTATAAATACAACTCGTTTTATGCTTTTATATGTCCGTGTGCATTTTATATGCTTTATATATCTGAGTCACTCAAACAACTCACACACAAACAGAGCACCAACCATGCACCACACACACAAGCCTGAAAAGAAAACCTCTCTCGAAAAACTGAATAATACCTACAAAAGACCTAGTTTGATAGGGAACAAGGAGCAACAGAGAAGCAAAACGAAGTTATAGGGAATAGTAAAGTCAGCAAAGAGAAGAAGAAAAAAAGAAGCACTGTTTTGTGTGGCGGCTGAGGCTGTTGCGGCTATGCTGTAATAATAATAATAATAATGATAATAATAGTCACCTTATATATCCAATATCCAGAGAGAGAAGTGGTTATGGTAGATGTGGTGGTGGTAGTCAGAGAAGAGAGGAAAAACGCACACTATGACTCTGTATGAGAGTATTATTATAGTAGAACTGAACTTGGAACTTGGAGAGGGCCTGTAATAAGTATAAATTTTTTTCTAAAAGCTTGAGAAGAATAAAGGCATTATATATATGAAAATGGTTAAACGCACTCTCTATCATCTACACACATAACGTAAAATGCCAGCGTTATGATGATATAGAGAGCGAGATTGTTGACTAATACATATGTATAAGGTTTTACTGCATATAACAGAAAGAGAGAAACACGGAGAGAAGAGGGAGTAGAATAATAAAAGCGTTTTCAAAAAGCTTGTGAGTTGTCCTATAGTTGATGCCTGTGAGTGACTCTCCATGCATGCATGGATTTGTTAAAAAGGAATGTATGTATGTAGGTAGTCACGATCATATCAGTGTGAAAAGCATTTTTCTTGCAGTTTGTTTTTCATATATGTACTTTTGTATATAGTGATCTTTCCTATATATCAATACAAGTATAGTGTAAGTACATACTATATAGGTATAGGTATATAGTAAAGTATATAGGAAACCTGGTGAGATTGAAGCATTTGGTTTGGTTATTGGAGTTCACTACATTCAACAAAAACCAAACGTACTCTGAAGCGATAAAAAACAATTTTTTGTTCACTGTGTGTATACCCAATTCGTTGAGTATATACGATGATTGCATGTTTGTATAGAAAGTATGCTTGTTATATGAAGAAAAAAAATGAGAGAAGAAACAAGCATTGCTTGGGTCTCTTGATTTGGCATCATATACAAAAAAACAAGCGAGGAGTCAGCTCCAGAGAATCAGTTATAGAGAGAGTATAGATGTATGTATATTTATACCAACACAATTTTTTATACAGCGATAATAATACGAACATATATGTTATGAAGATGAGTGCGTTGCGTACTCTTTTATATTCAATCCGGTTTCAGCACTTTCAACTTAAGAAAGAATTAAATAGTGTGAGAAGGACGCTTGTTTTCTGTATGCTATGCAATAGCTGATAATAAGAACAAGCCAAAAAACCAAGATTTATCCACTTGCCCGAAGGAAGGAGTGGATATTTTTTATAAACATGTTTTTTAAGATATATTACCTTGCTTGGTAGCTTCAAGTGCAGTCACAAAACTATTTGTGTACATGATGATGATGATCATGGTTAAAAAACAAGAAAATGCAGAGGATGCAAGAGGAGTCGCTTGTGTAAAAGTTACGAAAATTTAGAAAAGTATACACACATCTTCCAAACTAAGTTTTAAGTTTGGGCTCTGTGTAAAAAAATCATGTTTTTACAAGAGGTGAGATATTTTTTAATATTTAAGTTCGGGATTAGTGTCTGTCTTTTCTGGTATGTCTCACGTGACTCAAGATCTGTACAGAAGATCAATTCTTCAATAATTATTGTATGAAATGTTGTGTTTTAATTGCAAATATCCATTACGATGGTAGAGTAATTGTGATCTCTGAAAATGTTTTACTAGCGATGGAGTGTCAAGTAAGTCTTTCCGTTGGCTATTTTTGTCTGCATGTATGAAAATTCGCTTCAAGGTTGTCAGGCATTGTTGCATTTACACAAGTAACGCTTCTCGCCACTTTCCTACTTCTCTTTCTCTCTACGTCAACACGATTTTTTTATTTATTTACGATATTGTAAAAACCAGTCCGCCCTTCCAGAATGAAGCGCCAGAAAAATAAGATGCATGGATTGCATTTGAACAAGTATTCACGAGAGATGGGAGACAGATACAAGGTGATTTGATGAATAGGTCTAAATAGTTTTAACTGAGGTTTTGGATTTCTTTCAGCAAGTCACTAAAACTCTTTCCCCGCTTCCTCTGCATTTTGGCATGAAAACATTCAAAATACTAGAGTAACATATAGTGAAGGAGAAAGATATAAAAGTTAAAAATATTTTAAGCTCAGTTTCATGAAACATGACATAGAGAAAATATGAGACGTAAATTTTGAGTGTAATGGCATACATAACTAAAATGAAGCAGTACAGTTACGAGGAGTACATACAATATTATGATAATTATAAATCTATCCATAACCAACGAGCGGGATGAAAAAACTTATTTCTTATTTGTACAAGCATCACAAACAGTTCCAAACTTCCAACTTGGTCCAAGTAGCTTTTTTATAAGAAAAAATACGCAATAAAGTGTCGTAGTTCGTACGTCGCCGATGAAATGCGGTTATCCTATAACTAAACCTGAGCTAATGTACATTCTCTCTCTCTCTCTGTGTAAGTAAAGCTGTGTTGCTATTTATACATCACATTCAAAAGACTACGAAAACTAATCTTCCTATTTATTAATAGTTGCTACATGATGCTGTTGTTCTTTACTGATTAAAGCCAACACAGCAAACTCAACTATATTACTGATGAGTCTGCTTTGCAATTTGGTTGGATTATGACATAAGCTGTGATGTCCATGTACTCATGTACTTAGCAAATTCATGTTAACTTCCAATGTACTATATGGTTTCGTCTTTTCTCACTTATTCTCATAATTCACCATTCGGGTTACAAACTTTTGGTTACAATGTACACATGCAACTCTCAAAGAGTATAATGCATAAGAGCAGTTTAGATGTTTATGTAGAGTTTTGGAGTTCCGAGAGGAGAGATAAGACCGCGATGTCATTGCTTTAGGCTTCTTTATTCAGTCAGTGCATCATCATCACATCACTGTTTTTAACACTCGCTGCATATATGAGTTTTTTATGTGTATATTTTCATCTCGAAAGTATTTGGAATGTTATTAGTGTGTATGTACTAATCTGTAAGTTTTTTTATCACTATCAAATGTAAGAGTTAGGCCAAAGATATAATATAAAAGAGTTTGTGTTTAGTATGCTTCTCTCTGTATTCTCCAATTAGAATTGACAACTCAGATTTGAATAATATACATTCAACGAAATGATAAAACAAAAATGATGACCAAATATCCAGGCGCCAGCAGATGCAGCAAATGAAATAATGTTCGGCGCACTCAGCATTACGATAAATGTTTTAATTTAAATACACAGCAGCACATCACGTGAGAAAAGGTGTATTAGTAAAAAGCAGATTATGTATGGACATATACGACCATTGCATTGATTTATGTTGACTTTAAATCAAGGTGATGATGGAGAAAGAACAAAGTTGGAAGTAATTATTTGAGTGCATTTTATTGAATTTTAGGATTTTAAAGTAGTGTTACAATTTGTTTCAAATAATAAAATTTGTGTGTTAAAAAGGAGTATTATTTTGACTGCAAATCACAGTAAATTTCCTCGTGATTAAACTTATTGGATTGATGAAAACGTAATTTTATATTACTCTTTTGTACATTAGATTCATTGAGTAAAGGTCGATACCGGATATACAACCTGTTTATTTTTCAAGAAAAACATACCTAATTATTAATTACATTCGCATGCACGGAGATCTACTGCACTCAATTAGTTATACCTATTTGTTTTTATTTTAGCTTTATTTGAGCTTTTTGCTCATTCACGGTTTCCTGCACACAACTTTAACGTTCAGATAATGATCATGAAGAAAGTATGTCTCCCCATAAAATCAGTGTATTTCTCTGTAAGATCAGGAATTTTATGCTTTGTTCGCATAAGCATCCCATGAATTCACCTCTTCACGCTTTATTTCAAGTGTCGAGTAACACATCGAAAAATCAATGCCATTAATCAAATCTGTCTTTGTTCAATTCACACAGCTCGATAGTATGCAGAAATTATGTAACAAAAATTCCAAACATAAATGCATTATAGTAGACATTCACCATGTTTGCGATAAGTTTTTGCAAACCTCTCTAAGAATATTATGCATCTGTCTGTGTATCACATACAACGGAGTTCAATGATTCTTTGCGAGAAAATGTTTAAACGTTTAAGTGTTTTGGCTTAAGATCTAGTGATTGCTCATTATTCATAAAGACAATCAAATGACTAGAATAAAAATAGTCAACTGAAAGATTTTTGGATCAATCAAATTAATTGAATTAGTAAAATAAGAAGAAGGATAAAACACAATCTTTTAATTTTATACTTATGTAACTACTTAATACTAAAATTTACAAAAAATAGCATTTTTTCCTGTTTTTCTCGCAAGATTGTGCTCAGGTGTGCAAAGATGAACAAAGTCAAGCATTATTTTTCTTTCTCCACTTTGTGAAAAGGTTCCTCTGGAATAAAAAAAAGTTTTTTCTCTGTCCATGCTTCGAAGCGTGTACATAAAGCATTAGAAGTGACTTTATCTCAGATAAGAATCTAACTAAAGTACGTTGCTTTTTGTGCTAAAATGGTGGAAAAGAAGAATTGCAAATTGCAACAGTGATAGATGAGAAAAGGAGATGGAACACCTTTTCATGTCTTCCTTTTATTTTCTCTGTTGTGTTGAATGGGTGTACATTATGCACATGAAAAAGCTTTCCTGTAGACTTACAACTTACGACAGAGAAATAATCCAAAAAAAAACTTATAGTGTACCCGAGCACATTGTTGTAATACAAGGTTTTTATTATATATTGTACATACTTCCAATATTATTCAACAAGAAAAGGGCTTTCCCTGACAGAAAAGTATCGTGAAAGCTCATATATTTTAACAATAGTATCTAGTGTCTAGAAAAAATCATGGAAAGACCACTAGTTTCTCTAGAGAAAGAAAATAATGTCTTTTCTTCTCTCCTGTGAGCTTTTACCCCTTTATATTTCTATACATTCACGAAAAACAGAGTTTCTAGCTTTAGAGTTTGCGAAGTTTTTTTTTCAGA
The DNA here is from genome assembly GCA_034695465.1 of Entomobrya nicoleti. NCBI lineage: Eukaryota > Metazoa > Arthropoda > Collembola > Entomobryomorpha > Entomobryidae > Entomobrya > Entomobrya nicoleti. The sequence continues at coordinate 28,783 of JAQFZG010000238.1, read as the reverse complement.
AGGACACAGAATAATGGGAATAGTATTACCACCATCATGGACGCTGGTGAAGTCGCAGGAGCACAAAGGAAGGTACCTACCTGCCTACAAATATATTTTCAGGTATGTTTTAGTAGTAGCGACAACGCAACGGTGCAACAGCAAAACACTACAGATATATATTATTTCTTTCATGTGCGTTTTTTGTACTTTTTCTTCCTGTAAACATTCATAAAATTACAGTTTGTTTAAAAGCTTTCCTATGTTGGCCTGACTTATATTAATATGGCAAACTACCCACTACAACAAAATGACATTCTATGAATATACCCCAAAAGTCCGAGAGAGATGAATATTTTTTTTTTTCGTTCTGGCATACCAGAATAAAAAGCGTGATGAAAGCGAAAGGGACTGGAAATAAGTTGGCTGTTGAGGCAAATAATCATACATTTCTTCTCTAGATTTTTTTTATGTTTTGTACATAATATTATACATTTTGCACGTTTTTTTCCAGGAGAATACTAAGAAGACCAAAAGTAATGGGTAAAGTTTTATGTTCAACTATATGTTTTGGTAGTTACAGAGCCATAAGATAAACTTTTTACGGCCGGACGTGGACCTTATAACAACTTTGAAATTTTCAAGGTGGTAGGTATATAAAAGGAATGTTGCATATAAGAACACAAAACTATACAACCTATAGTTAGAGAGAAACTTTTCTTTCCTGGATAAAGTTTCGACGCTGTACGCTAATATGAAATGAGAATTGTCATAAAAATATAAAGGGTAATATGATGGCTGAAGTTGAAATAATCTCTTGTATATGTGGTTGAAAACTTATATTATACCAATATATATGTAATTTTATAGGGGGAGTATACTGACAGCAGCAGCGCTCTCACAAAACTTTGTTCAGAGATTTAGATATATTTTCTATACGTTTTCTCTCGTGTTTTTCTTGTTATATCATTTTATAAGAAGCCAGTTAAGTCTCGCAGCTGCATAACCACTAAACCCTTTCAAGTATAAGCCTTCGTCCAGCAGCAGTTCTGTTTTCTGTATAAACTGTGTAGTATATACACACTGTACACACATGCAATTTCCAGGGAAAAGCGCTGTTGTTAGCTGTTACTCGCTGTTGTCGTGTGAAAACTACTGCGTATATTCTTATTCTTCAGTATATAGGTATAGGTGTATAGGTATATATACTGATCTTTGTACAGAAAACTTCTCCTGCTGAGATGATTGTAGATATGTGCGTTCGTAAGCTTGGGTAGGTATATACATGACACGACACATGAAAGGACGCGGACGGAGATAAACTACGTACTTCCAGCAGTTTCAGATTATGTTTACATCAAGCGGAATTCACTATATGACTCTATATACCCATATGAAATGCGCACAATATACATATAACTATTTTCATGGCTATATGTATGTATATAAGCAAATATAAGTTTTTTCCAGATGTGATATATGAATACATACATAATTTTATGTACATTTCATATAGCAAATATGAAGGCTGTAAAACGTAAATTGATGTATATGTATGACCGAAAATATGGGATATATTCTGTATAGGCAAACATATATTGTGAATGATTATATATGTATATCTGTTGTTCTTGCATTGAGAGTTCTAAGCTTATAATAACTGGAATGGCATATTTTAATATGTAATATGTACTTACAGTATGTATGTAAGACGTATTTTTTTAAATTTGTAAATGTAAAAGTAGCGGAAAAAGAGAAATAATTTAATTAAAAATAAAAATGTCTAGTGTAAATCAAAAGGTTGGCCATTTGCATATTATCACATTGCCTCAAATTATTGGTCTTTAAATATATTTTTTTAGAAGTTATGCTGTCTGCTGTCAGTCAAGGTTGTTCATCACATCCTTCCCAAGGTTAATATTTCGAATGCCAATAAAGGTTTTGAAACAAAAGTGATGGACTGACATGTATGTATAAAATAGTTTTATGTAGAAGAAATACTCTTGCTTCTTTTCTTGATAACAACTGGAACCTATCGGTGATCGGATTATATTAGATTAGATTGGAACATGAAACAAGTCTAAATGTTTGCATGGAATATAAGAATGATGATCTTTATAAAACACAAGCCCAATTGAATAGGTGCATAGATGTCATCTACAAGTAATGGCCATGCCCATTACCCTATGAAAGTAACGATATGTTGTTGGTAGTTAAACCTATTATGAAACTTGTGTTTTATCGGTTTTGATTAAGTACGTTATGCGGTGCTATATAAAAGCTAAGCCTTTTGAAGTAAGAATCAAGTATAAGAAAAGAAACAAAAGATAAAGAAATTCAGTTTCTCTATAAATCATATAATGATGCATTGCGTGAATATATCTATGCATATAACATATAATGATGATTCTTTTAACTTTTCATATCACACGTTTGAATATAAACTTTTGAAAGAGAAATACATCTATCTAGAGACAGTGAAGATAAAATAATTCTGTACAGGTCATTAGTTTTACTGGATGGCTATTCCAGTCGTCGTAGTGTTGCTCTTTGAGTTAGTTTGGTAAATTTATGCTGATGCATTCTAATGCGATGTGGTGGTTATGTACACCACATGGCTCAAATGTTCTCTATAAACATTGTATAGCAATAAAGATGCTTACAAAACTGGCTCACATGGCACAGACAAAAACGATAGCGTATATTAAGGATGGCGAAGATCTGATCTGATACACATTTTTCAAATCATATCTGATATTGTTTTAGAACTTCTGATACTGATTACTGATCTGATATGACTTCTTTGCTAGATCTGATATATCAGAAAATATCAGAAATATCAGGATCAGATCAGAAAATTTCTGATATGCACAAAAAAACCGGGGCCAAGCAAGAAACATAAAATTGGGCGGGAGTCTGGTTAAATTCATACCACATCAAACCTCAGAGTACTACAGAGATACCTATTCCTTTATAAAAAAACAAAATTTCGCGTTTTGCGACATTTATTTGCCAACTTGGTGTGTGGATGAAATTGTTTCCCACAACAACAACATGGGGTTTGGGTCGCAGTCTTGCGACTCTCATTTAACTGTGCCAGTTAACGGAAGGAAACGATAATACTGATACAATTAATTAAAAAAATTATACCAACTCATTCTCAAATCATAAATGGGATGTATATTTCTGGGATGCATCATGCTAAATACTCCACTGAATATTTTTTTAATTGTTTATAGTTTATGCTATACAAAAAATATTTTTACTTTATCATCTGACGGAAATCTTAAATCACTCAAGCAGCCTGATCACATAGAATCAAAAATTTATCACTTGGAACAATTATAGCAAAAATCGTGAAGGAAAAAAGAGATACATCAAAAGCCAAAAAGGCAGCAAAGATTTTGGCAGAACTGCCGGTTGGAGTGGGCAGATAAGAACGGCTGACCCCGGGTCATCGTCCTGTTCCTTGTGGTTTCACCACTAATATCCTATGTACGTGACGCTCGAGTAACGGTAATGTATATGTTTCTAACAGATGGTGGCTTGTAGAGAAACTGAAAGGAAGCTTGCAAATCTAAGGATACAGATCCTGATACAGAGCAATTTAAATGCAATGCGATTTAAAATGGGCAATTCCACATGATAAAGCATAACTCTAATTGGCGTGGCTTTCTTACTATTTTGTGGACTGGCTTGGATGTGTCATACTCAACACTCCACTGAGTATTTTTATTTAATGTAAACAAAATAGTTTTGTATTACAATGACAGACTATAGCAGAGTTGTCGTAGTTCCCCAGCTGACTTGCATTATCATTAAGTCCAAAATAAGATTTTTTGAAAGCAGCGGCATTCATCTATCACGTAAATAAAGTTTCCTTCATCGTTTAGGGGTACTTTTGGACATGTGTTAGAGATCAGAATATCTGCCTGATATTTGCTTTGGTTTCTGATCTGATCTGAAAAAATAATTCAGATATCAAATCTGATCCACTTAAGGGTAGATCTGATCTGATATGTGTATCTGATCAGTATCAGGTCAGAAATATCAGAATTTTTTCTGATATGTGGATCTGATCGCCATCCTTAGGCGTATATTTTTATGGATCGGTTCGTTTATTAGTGGGAGGTAAACTGGAAGCAAGTCAGGGGGTGTATTTAGAGAAAAAGAGACGACGCTTGGAGTTCGAGTTCTCTTTGGCTTGGCTGGGATCCTATTAGGTTTCCAAATTTATGCATGAATAAAATTTCTACACAAAGACTATCCTCCTCACATCACGTATGGAATGGACTCATATGGCACCACTGTGTTACTCTTGTTATGATTATCATTATATACATGTTTTATGATTTTTGAGATGATGCATGCATGTCTGAGAATGACTATTGGGAATAATAATTTTAATCAAGAAACCTTATCCTTGTATAGTTTGATAGTTAATAGTTTACACAAGGCACAATGGGTTATAGTTTACCGATTACTGCTACCGTTATTACTTTGTACTATGATCGTACGTGATGCTTTTACCTTTACATACAAATTGAATATCTACAACAGAAAACAATAGACTGACGAGAGAAAACTGTATTCAATAAGGAATTCGTGTTATACGCAAGTTATACTTTGATACGAGAAGTTATGTTTTTACCGGTAACAGGAATTTTATGAAATTCATATGCACGTGAGCTACTTGTTATTTGCCCAAGACTAAATATAGGATTCCCCCGTTTCCAGGCTGCTTTCTAAGTGTATGAAACAAGATCAAGACCTCTAGTTCGTTGACTGTTGATGCGTTGTCTGTTGTGCAAATACGATGCTATGAGTGAATTACCTGGCTTATAGAAACCCTGCGAGCGAACTAATTAAGATTGACCATCTGAAATCAGAGTTTGAGAAGCTATCAGAGTCAAATAGGCATGAACATGATATCACATTGTTGATTGTAGCATTAATAGATATAAAGGCACATTGAAGTTAATCATTTTTACGCTGAACTACAAACTTAGCCCAATATTCATATTGAAGACTGAATCCATCATTTAATATAGCGACACTCCATGTACTATGTGCGCCTATGCAAATAAACAAAAAAGCATAGCAAAACATCTAGGATTAATTACCTTTAAAAGACGTGTAATTTTAAGGTCAAGAGGAAGAAAGTGAAAGTATTTATATGAATGAAAGTAGATCCTAAATGTAATGAAAACGAAACAGTATACAGCACAAGATGTTTTAATAATGCACATACCTACATATAAATGAGAATATTATGACCAATAATATGCCTCCGTAATTTGTTGTGCATTAATATACATTAATGTTATAAAATATATATTCTCTTGTGTTTTCTTTTCATACTTTTCCAAAGCTTTCATTTCACACACTTTAAATTTACTTCACTTCCTTTCTCTCACTCAGTCAGGCATACAGAGAAAACAGAAAGGACTTTCCCAACAAACTTAATATGCTGGAGCATATCCATACGTAATTTTATAGCTATTGTACTACACTGTTAAAAAGAGTAATTTTAATGGTTACTTGGCTATGGCTCTCTTATGTAGGTACACTTGCCTGTAGAAGCCGTTCTTAAAGAACTGTCCAAGTTGTTCTTTATTGTTACACTATATATCTCGGTAAAAAAAAGTTTTCAGACATGAAAAAGAGCTGACTACATAAAGCATGGTTAAAGCTTTCCCTGTTTACCTTTTGGAGGGAAAGCTCTCTGACGATTTCGCTGTAAACACTTGCATTCCTATTTCTTTCTTCGTAATGCTACCAAAACATGCAATGCCATACTTTCTCCCAGTTCCAGGAAATCGTACTTCCTCTTCTCTGTTTTCTTTCAAAACATATATTACGTAAGGAAAGCATATATAGCTGTAGCTGTCTATCTCTGTACTACATTGGTATTTTTATGGAAATTCTTTGTCATAAACATCATTAGCAAGCATGAAATTGGAGAGAATGCGTTCTAAATGCATAAGAAAACTATGTTATTAGGATTTCGGATTTAGATTACTGAAAAGCTAATTATTTACAATTTTGATGTACCACCGTGATAACAGATATGCCATGCTTTCCTTTTCAATATTTAGATAAATGAGAGCACAGGTATTAACTTACATTAATGTGCAACTTTCTTCCATGCAAAACATGCAGCAATACACAGCCCAACTCGATTATATAGTAGTCCCACCTACCAATCAAGTTCATTATCCTTTTTATCAAAAACGCATCTGCTCATGTTCTCTGTTCACTCATTTTTCCTTTCTTTCCCTTCATCTTTTCTATTTTTTATTATAGTTAAGTACTTGATTGTTCTTTTGAAATCCATTACAGCTGTTGATGAGATGATTTTGACAGACATTTGAAGAAACTGCAATAAAACTTTCTCTCTTCTGGGCTGGCATATTCATTTCTGGATATGCTCAAATTAAAATGAAAGTAAAGAGAAGAAATGTGTGGGGTTAAGGTTTTCTATAAGTGCATGCTTTATGGCTCGGCATTCGGTATACACAAAGCAAAATTACCATTGTCTATCCACACGTTGTATATGTATAAAAGACAATAATATTCGCAAAGCCGTAAAACATAAAAGCAGAAATAGAAGCATTGTTCGCTTTCATCGTTTCATAGAAGATAAGTAAACCGCTGCTGCTATATACTCATTTTATGTACGTCCATTTAACACCAGAGCTATAATATATTGTACACGTACACGTTATATATTGTACGTTTACAGTTTACACTCGTCCTGGTAGGAATATTCCAGTCTTCATTGGGTAAAAGGAATTCAGTTAGGCAGTCTTTTCTCTTATAGAGCTTTATATAATGGCAGGACTTGATTCGTTCCTGGTTGGCCCTCCTGTTTTCATTGATCCAAAGAAATGGAGACTCTTTCTCGGTGCTCAGCTCGTTTTCTCTCTGTTATATGGCTTTTTTTGCACGATATATACCGTCTTATAGGATATAACATTGCACTTTACTATCTTGGTTGGTGGATGTAAACACAAGTATGTATATAAATTCGGAGAATAAAGGCGGGTATTCTTTCACATGTTCCCCTTAACCCCCAAAAGTTCGGGTAGTCCATGTCACCACCATACTACATTACGCCTACAATGCTCTCTCCTTATATAATGTAGGCATATAAGGGGAGAAAGTAGCAGTAAAACGGAAGAGAACATGACATGGATAAAAAAGAAAGCTTTTATTACGAAGCGTATACATACATAATGCATATATTCCAATCAGTTATAGGGGAAAATGTAAGTACTCTGGTGGATATATTCATTTTATTGCTTTTAACAGTTGCACGATGTATAGAAATGGCGTAAAGCAATTTGGCTACTAGGTAGGTTCATCTTCAACTAGCTTAGCCAAATGGGTCTATGGTGAAAAACGGAAAAGAAAAGACCATCATTTTTAATGCTTATGGTCTCTTCTGATACATTTACATTTTCTCTCTCTCTCCATCAGAGCAAAATCATTCTCTCTGCATGTGCGATGATTATGGACGTATGTGCGAGATTCATATATGTAAGCTTCCTTATATTAAATTGTTGTTTAGTTAGAAGGTTACACATCCGGTAGGTTTGTAGAAATGCTTTTTTGGTACAATTATGTTCATATATACATACAAACGCTTGCTCTTCCATATGCACCTACCTAGAATCATTTTCCAAAATGAGTACACATTATATTTATCTGAAGTATGCACTTTCACTTGAAGGGATTCATGAACGTCATTCGCGTCCTCCTTGTATAAAATGGATAAAGTGGAAGGATGTTGGATCGTTTTGTTCTCTCTCTCTCTTCTCATCATTATATCCTACTATAAAATCAATTGTAGTGACGCCGGTGCTAATATGTGTTCTTATAATTTATTTCCCCTTTAATCGCCACCACATACAAATATACATAAAAGCACTTAAACAAAACATGCATTTATGCCACTCTCTCAGGTTTACTCGTGCTTGACAGAAGGTTGAAAGAGTGAATATTTTTAACTAGGAGCGTTGAGTTTACTTGCCACGTTTTATTATCTTAAATTACTAAAAAAGTGGCTTTTGTTAATGGTTCTTGTTGACTGACTACGCTCGCCTTTTATTCGTTTGTGCTTTAAGAAGGTTAAGAAATCTCGGAGCATCGGGTAATTCGTTTATTAAAAATTGTTTATTGAGAGATTCCATTGACAAAACACGGGACAAAAAACGCACATGAGAAATATAGGTTTTACCCATAAACCCATAAAATATTAGTATCATATTATCTATTGTCAGAAGTATTAATTTCCAATCCAATTTACACACAAATTAAATTCCTAATAAGGTACTGTCTTTGTACAAACGCTGGATATCATCCCACTTAATTAGGCCAAACAGGATAATTTTCATTTAGACCATTAGCACACAAAAAAAATTGGTGATACAATTGGGGCATAAAAGTCTAAATGCGAAGGTGAATTACCTACCCATAATCATATGTAGTCGTACATTATAGAATACATTAAAATGGCTTCTTTAATATATTATTAATGTATTTTTAAAACCTCGAAAACTGAAAATAAACTTCGCATTACAAAAACAAAAAGGTAACAAAAAATAAAATGTCAATATATCAGTACATTTAGAAATTAAAAAGTTATTAGCACTATTGCGTATACGCTTATACCACACTTATTCAATTGATGTATTGAGTACCATACGACCTGCCGAACTGACCGACCATTAATCTTCTATACTAACGACTTCCAAGATCGAACATAATTTATGGAACTGGTGATTTGCGAGGAAAAAATTATATTATCAGTATGATAAAACATAAACCATGAGACAAGTTTAAAAAGCATGAAACTATATTCATAACATAACGTTTGTTCGTTTGTGTTTTCCAAAAAATAAGGGTTTGTTTTTACGGGCACATTTTCAATGCGAATTACTCTTTATGTGAGACTCTAATAGCCCCAAAGTCATCGCAGAAATATATTACTCACACGATTGATTTTTTACCATTTTTTCTTAAAATCCCAAAGTAAGTTGGTAAACTAATCACTACATTAAATGTAGCATTAGGAAAAGACTATTAGGTATCACACATTAAGACTATTCCATTTGGTTTAACAATTTGAACTTACATTGTCATTAATAAGCAAATATATTTAGCACAAAAAAGCTATAATTTAGAATAATAAAATATTAATTCCTTTTGAAATGAACTTGAATAAAAATGAAAATAAAACAAAATGCATGTGTATTTTGGCATCACTTAAAGACAAATTGCATTGCGTATTGCGTACGAAGCCGCTCTATGATACCATCAAAGTCAGAAGTATTAATCCTTTTCTTTCTCCTTCTCTTTGTCCTTGTTGAACTGTACATTCCAAGCCATTACGACACGATCGAAACCGCACGTAAACAAATTACATTTCTGATCGTCGCTCCAACTCGAAGATGTCACGATCCTACGGTGGCCCTGTGTAAAAAAATGCATAATTTTATACCTATGCTCGTCTATGTACGTATACAAGATTAGGGCCATATCGCACGACTTACTTGTCTATTGGATCTAGGTAATCTACCAAGACGTTGACCGTTCAAATCAAATATTCGTACATGTCGATCATCATGAGGTATAGCAATCAGACCACTCGAAGATACTGAAACACGATTGACAGCACTGTCCAATCGTATTGTTGCTAATGATGCTCTCATGTTCCTAATTTCCCATATTTTAACTGTTCTGTCGTCTGAACCAGAAACTAGCTTTTCGTCTTTTGTAAATACAGCGCTTGTAATATTACTGAAATATCAACATAAAAATTAGCAAAAGTTCGGACAAGAAAACCAGGAAATGACATAGCTAACGTATCTATTCTTACTCGGTGTGGCCTTGAAATACTGACACTGAATGACACGGACTTCTAAGATCCCACATCCGAAAGGTAGCCTAAAATGTATATGTTGGAGAATAAATTGGATTTTGTTTAAAACTGAATCTGAAAAAGGTGCATTATTTATTCCACTTGAACTGAAAAAACATACGTCTTTAGAAGTAGTAACGATGAACTTCTGAAACGGATGCGTTGCTGCATAACTAAGCTCTTGATCATGGCCATAAAAGCTTTGTATTCGTTCGCCAGTATTTGTGTCCCAAAGACACGCCGAGCGGTCCCAGCTTGCAGTTATTAATTGGTCCCCACCTAAATTTGTAACCATAATCAGATCAGATTGAATTCATAACATTAAAATTCTATACATCAACAATGGAAATGTACTAACCGTAGAGCCAATCAGCACATATAACCACAGATGTATGGCCGTTAAGGACTAGCGAGGGAGTTCGTAAAGTAGCCAAGCCCACCAGACCATCTCCACTGTCTACGTCGACTTCCTCTTTCTCTGAAGATTCGAATTCTTCCTCCGATGATATTCCTTTTTGTCCCTATATTGACAATTTAATTTAGTGCACGTCTTACAGGAAAAGTAATGTAACTTATGAATCATGAATGAAATACCATTTGCTCCCAAGCTACAGCGGCTTGCCATATATGAGCTGTGTGATCCCCAGAGGCAGTCAGTGCAAGCTCACGTGTAGGATGAAATCTGATAGAATTCACGGATCCATTATGCCCCTGATAACGAAGCAAACATCGGCCTGAATCAGTTGACCAAACTCCTGCCTTATGGTCTGCAGATGCGGTTCCAATGACTTGAATTCCTAGACGGGCGGAAGTAACGTCCCAAATTCCATCTTTATGCCCACTGAATTCCTTGACGAAACTGCATGATACTGGATTGGTTTTGAAACTAGATACTATTTTATGTGTTTGTTGCTTCAGCCTCAATGCTACTTTTTGCTGTCCAGGTAGACCTACAATAATTGCATAGGGGAGGAATTTAGAAACATTGTAATGATTTGGAAACTTTTAATTTGACAACTAACAACTTCATAAAATTAACCTTTCTCGCCTTTAACTTTTGGATGATGACTTTTCTGTGCACTTCCTGATGCTTCACCTATTCCATCAGTACAATCTAATGACGCCGCTCCTCCCGTGAAAGAACGCTCGGACGTCAAACTCGTGGGCTGTTCTGAAGCAACAGCCAATGCCGCTAAGCTCTCCAATTTTTCATGTACTAAATCAATTTAAGAGCAAACGTAAATAAAAAGTGAAGGTTGATAATCTTAACTCAATACTATTTAACTGACAAGTAAACGTACATGCTAAGTTTTCCACATAAAGTGCCTCAAACTCCTTTTCAATTTGTGTGAACAGGTCATTAAGCCGAGACTGAAACACTATCGGGAGCACAGATTCTCCTTTTTCTGAAAACGAACAACGTGCACACATTAGTTACCAAACTGAATTATGACACCATCTCCATAAATAAATGATTAAACATTGAAAACACTATTTTTAAAACGCTTACTTAAACTTGACCTTTTCCTGGCAGACTTTTTGTACGACATATTTACAGCTTCTACTGAAGAACTTGAGAGGTGATATCTTTAGCTAACGATTAATTAGCTGCAATTGCAACGTAAAAATCAACGACTAGAGAAATTTCAGTCCTATGTCCTCTAACAAGTCATTACGTATAGCATAAGAACGCAAAACTGTGAACGTAGACTAAAAGTAATACAGCGCAGCGAAAATGTCAAACTGGAATATATATTCCTGGATATAGCATGTATAAAATACGAAACGTTATATAGGATGTAATTTTTTGTCAATGAAAATTAACCAAAAGCAGATATAGTATTGCCAGAAAAATCAATAAAACATTATCCCAGCTGATGTAGAGCAGATATTTAATTATGGCACAAACAACTTTGTTGTAGATCGTTGAATACACTGGCACACCTTAAAGAACTGATTTTAATTAGTTGTGCTAACTTTTCTTATGCGAACACGGTAATCACTTCTCATCTCAAGTCTTATTAAAATCATTTCAATACAATGATTCATGCATTGTCGTAACATCTGTTCACAATGATAATTTCACTTAATTCACTTTTCACTTCCCTACTTTGAACACTTTGGTTTTAATTTTGATGACTTCTTAGTGGGCGTCTTCAGCAGATGTCTCATCTGAATCACTTCACAGTTTCATTAACTTACGAAAACAGAGCATTTACTGAATTTGAATGAATGCTGAGTGATTGTGAACGAATTGCAAAGCAAATTGTTTTACGTTCGTGGGAACTCCTTTTGACAGAAGTCAGCCAACAGCTGACCAAGACCAATTACTTGGATGTTTATGAGGAAACAATCATCTGCTGATGTTTTTCAACAAATTTTACATCCCTCAACTCAATCTAAATTCTTCCAAGTATGAAATAGATCGCTATCTATCTATCTAAACATCCATATGTACACCACACCACAGGTGTCTGTTCTCTTACCCTAGCACAAAAGTTGTAAGTTGCAAAAGTATTTGATTTTTGGGTCGTTTTTTATATGTTTAATTTTGACAAATTGCACAAAATGCATCAATTTATTAAGTAGTTAAATTTTGATAACAAAAATGTCAAAAATTATAGTAGCATTACATACATAGCAGATTATTTGAGTTTAGAGATTGTAGTTTGAAATTCGGTGATAGAGACATTTTATTTTGAAGTGCTAGAGAACCGTCTTTATACACTGTTCGTGTGCATATAAAAATGTGCGAAGTACTTTTTTGAGTAAACACATGCTATGCTACCTTTCAGAATTGTGAGCAGCATGCAGCAGTACAAGAAACAAAAACGTGTTTGTACAAACAATTTTTACTAATCGCAAGCCGATATCTCCATAATTTTAGGTTTTAAGGTTTTAATTGTTTAACATAACAATTGACAGTTGCAGTAGATTACCAGTACTGATATGTCAGCCTCCCTTGTAAGAAAGGCTCTAGATGAGACCGCGTTTGCATCAAAAGAAAAAGTAGATCAGTTGTCAAAATCATCTAAAAGTAAGTTTCTGTAATGAATTTTTTATTGGCTACATTTTGAGATAAATTAGATTTCTTCAACTCTCGTAATTTGTCGTTCATTCATACTAATTAAAAAACAATGAATTTGATTTTTTTCCAGAAGCGTTTAAACCACAAAAGAAGAAGAAGAAAGTTAGCAAGGACAAGGTATTGAAGCAAAACCTGAAGATCTTGAAGTCACTGGAATATAAAACACGGCCTAAAACGACAATTAGCAACCCTTCTGATACTCCAATTAGTGGCGGACAAACGCAAGCTGTTGGAGCTGGATCGAAAGATAAATCAAGGAAAACGAAGAAGAATAAGAAGGAGGAACCAGAATCTGCTGGTTTCACTGACGAAGATTTCCAGAAATTCGAAAAGGAATATTTTGTAACGCATTAGTTTCGACTGCGTAGTTTGTAGTAAACATTTATATTTTATTGTAAGTCTTTAAACATGCCTCCATTACTAACGTTAGTCTTATCATTAGGGTTCATGGCTGGTTTGGCATGTTTGCTCTTTGGAGCTCCTTTTGTGCCACCGTTCAGAACTTCGGCTTTGTATGCTATCATGACATTGACCACTCTTGGCAATATTTTTGTCTTTTTTGTAATCTTCACTACAGTATACATATATTTTACAAGTAAGAAGGAAGAAAAGCGTACAGACAACACCTCTAATTCTTATGAATTTGCTGAAAATTCGCAAAAGCCAATAAGCAAAATCGATTAAGTAATGTAATGCTTAAATAAATATCTATTTTTGAATTCTAGCTAATTTTGTAAGCGATCAAGAATAAATTAGTAAAATATCTTCCAGAAAAAATATCTGTCTTTGGGCCACACGCTTTCATATGATTTATTTATGCAGTATTTTGCAATGATATTAAAAGTACACTGGCATCAACCCCTATAATGTTAAAGTTTGGTTACTTGCTAAAATGTAGGTTCTAAAGCATGTACAGTTAAACGTCCTGATTAGGGACAGAGGTTGAATAAATAACCGTTGATATCATCGCATCAGCGACATTTGCCATACAGCTTTCGACATATGGTACTTCATCGCCAGCGGTATGTGGAAGTTCAACATTTCTATTTTCTGCAACATGACACCATGTCCGTAAAAGTTTCAACGGTGATGTCGGTGTGTTGACGTAACTTTTTATATTTAGTTTATTTTATGACTGTGCCTGAATTCAGATTCACGGAAGATTACACGAAATACAACAACCAGTAGTATCAATGCCGAACCATCCCGTTTACTCCCACACGTTCTTGTTCCCATTCAATAGTTTGCATGTGGAGTAGCACGATTCTCGAACTCCATTCCGAACCCACAATGTGTGTATTGTGTATGTTTATTGTGTTTGATTTTTTAAATGTTTGGGAATACCCAAAAGATATAGAGTAGTCAACATACTTATAATACTTAGCTTTTTTTTATCATAAACATAAACATTTTTTTACCGTTTCGGCATACTTTAATATGGGGACTAGTGACATCATCATCATCACTGTTGACTGTAGGTCATTCATTTCCGTATTTTGTTGCATTTAGTTTCTCTGATCTTGCGAGGTTTCCATTTCTTGCAGTAATTAGAATTGTGTAAAAATTTCACTTTAATTTGACTGTTTACAATGAAACCGTGCTTCCGTTTTGGCCAACCTGTTGGTACGGCCTTAGTAATCGTAGCATTGGTCGAAACGGTAACATCAACATCTCATCTCAAACATTTGTAATTATACAATCTTGCTATTAAACATTTCTAGGTAATGTGTGAGGGTTTGTGTTTTTATTTCAAACTTAGATTTACAGCTTATATTGGTTGGTGTTTGATTTCGTCTCGTTGGAACACACAAGCAGTTTTAATTTCTTCAACGGAACGGCAGACTTTGGTATATATTCAATATCAACATTCCAGCACTCGTTTACTGTTACTCTAAGTTTATTCATGGTTCTTAATTTTCATATTTTTCGTCCTATTTTAATAAGAATTCCTTGGTCATCTACAATGGCATTTTTGGCTGGCCCTTCATTTTTTAATTTCATGCATTTTTTGGATAGCAGTTGTGTTCGAGGTATTTTTTCATTTGCTTAAATTATTCCTGCAGGTACATTCATTCATATGGTCGAAAATAAATGTTTTTTTATTTTAATTTAGGGTCGGAAATTATATTTATACGCTTGGCTGATTGTATCATTTTTGCAAAATGTTATATTCGTGGCTATCATCATTACTCAAACCATCATGCGCCCTGAACCTGATAACCGAGTGGATTATGAATTTCATCCCATGCTAGTTGGTATTAGTCTCGTATTTTTCTGCCTTTGGAGATGCTACACCATTTCTGTCGGATGTCAGGGTCTGAAAAGGCTTAATAACAAGTACGATACAAGATCGGACAGCGTCAGTGATTTGGATATATGTCTTGAGCCTCTTGGAAGTGGACCATGTCAAACTTGGGACTTTTTCAAGGAACTCCCGGGGGTCGGAGCTGTTACTGCTTTAACGGTGGAAATGGTAAGCTTTCCATTTTAGCATATTCATTAATTCAACGCAAGAAACAGTGTCCAAAAATAAAAGTACTTTGTGTAATCGTTAAGCTTTGGAATTCCGTTAATCTCATCATACGACCTCTAGTGGTGCAGATGTTTGGATTAAGCGTTTTACAAGCGCCCATTTACCTGATGCAAGGAATCACTGATTTTCTTATTCGTAAGTCAAGATGAAATATGAACAGAGAAAGATTTGCTATACATAAAAGATAACTTGGTGTTAAAATATATGTAATAATGTAGTTGAAGAAACTATTGTGAGATGCGCAAGAATGTTCCTGGATGGTATTGGCATTTATTTTCTCAGCAAGGTCTAGAAACATTATAATTTATATCAGTTGCAAACTGAATTAAACTCTTATGTAAAAAACCTGCATACATATAACGCATTTTTATATGTATTTTTTTTTAGGAAAAACTGAAGTCTGTAAGAATCTGGGTTGTTTTCTACTTTCTTTTGTACATTTTATCGAATACCGTCAACGGTTTAATGATCGCCAACTGGTTTTTGGAAGAAGTCCCTGGTCAAAATATTATAATTTACCATGTTCTTATGTTACTTTCCGATAATCTTTTCAGATTGATAGTGATATACTTTACTATTAAATATGGCATGGTGCATGTTAGAACCATTGCCAAGTTGTAAAGATTATAATTTTTGCTGTAATTATGTTGCATAACTTAAATATAATGGTGAAGTGGTAATCACCCTTTGTTCTATATACTTAAATTACATTGTTTAAATTATTATCAACTCACATAATGTTATGGAATAAAAATAACAATTTAATGAATTTTTAACATTACAACAAACATAATTTACTACGTAAATGTTACGTCTTTCAGCAGCATATACTAATACTATCTATATGACTCGCATTCTATCTAATATCCAACAAGGAGCCTTTGCAAGGTCTCGGGTAACGGTACTTAAAATCTGATACACATTACATCTTTTCCGCATATTACCTTTTTCCTGAATCAACAACAATAGATCATCTTACCCATCAATTCACAGCACACATCAAGGTGCTGAGTGCTGATCACAATGTTCAATATTAAACGAGGGCTGGGTCGCACGCAGGTATCGCATCACTGGAAGTTGTAGAGTTGTAGCCTCTACCTTTCTTCGAGATGGATGTCAACCGTTAGATCTAGTTTAATGGGAAAAGATTTACATTATTGCTATAAATATCTAAGCAGTCTATATGCACAATGTATCTTTAGCTTAATATGTATTACTTTGAAAATCTTATTCAACTGTATCTTAATTTATCATACTCATATAGCATCTTTCTAGGTCACGAATGGGATCAATTGGATCAGCAAGGTGTAGACAATATGTTTCTTTAAATCCTCATGACCAAGTTTATAAATTAGCCTGAATGATTCATTGTGAACTTGATAGTTTCCAAAAGGCCTGCACCGTGGCCGAATCTCCTCGAGTGAATCCTTCCTCCATTTATGGTTGTGCATCATGGAGTTAATATTTTATCGCAAATTATTGAGCCTCTTTGGAGGTCTCATTATTATTATAGGTAATTACATAGTCTTTTAATTTATTTATAATTATTAAGCTTTAAAAAACATTCTAAGCATTTTTTTTTTCATATTCCGTGAATTTTATTATTTAATTAATAGATCTCGCCAATGCGGGAATGGTGCCTATAGGCCATCCTAATAATGCAAAAGTAAACAGACCACAATTCGGCAAACCAATAGCTGCTCCTGGAATCAATACTGGCCCCAGTGTCACTGTCCACGGCAGACCTGATCGACCAGGGGCTAACAGTGGATATGGACCACAACCTGCTATGTCTTTTGGAATCAACCAAAAGCCTCCCCATCCAAGCAGTTTTGCATCATCACAGTCCTCCGTCGGTAATAGTCAAAGTCATTTGATCTATACACAAAACACTGCTGGCACGGGGGCAGATCCCGTGATGATAGTTGCATCAACTCAAAATGCGCTGAATGAAACTGAAAATACCCACACCGTTCCATTGGAACAAATGGCATCAATGTTTCCTGCAGCATTAACTCCACCAGAAGAGGTGTCGAGTGCTGTTAATTCTCAGGGACCAGATCCACAAGTACCAGCACAAGATACAGCCCAACAAATTATTGATAATGCACACCAAAATGAAGTACAAACGGTCCCAGAAATTGCTCCATCATCGTACTCAGAAAACAGCCCAAGCATTCCCAATGCTGCTAATCAAAACAATGCTGTCCATATCGAAACTCCAATTTTGTCAGTTGCGTCAGATGCCACCCAAACGGCAGAAAATTTACAGTTGGCAGGTCAAGAGTCGGTAGCAGCTCACATACCGACTCATATTGAGAGCTCCCAAATTGAAATTTCGGTCGCCAATAGTTCACCTGAGAATATTCCCTTGTCAGAAACCAATTCAGCTATTGTAGCACAACCACCTTCCTCCTCCTTGGATTCTGTTCATTCACCAATAAATTCTCATGTTGACGCAACTGCTGTATCGAGTCCATCACATGCTGATAACGACCATGAACATCATTTTGATCTTGAAGCATATCTAGCACAAGCAAACATGGTTTTGGGGACTTCAAGCTCTAATATACAACCTGTTCAATCTGCTACTGTATTACATCCATCAGAAAATATTGAAGCATTAGAGATGAACATTGCCAACGATCTTCCAGCATCCTCCATTCCAGTACCGGAGGCCAGCGATCTTACAACATCATCTATTCCAGTACCAGAGGTCAGCGATCGTCCAACATCATCCATTCCAGTACCAGAGGCCAGCGATCTTCCAACGTCATCCATTCCAGTACCAGAGGCCAGCGATCTTCCAACATCATCCATTTCAGTACTAGAGGCCAGCGATCCCTCAACATCGTCCATTTCAGTACCACAAGCCAGCGTTCCTCCAGTATCTCCGGTTTCAGCACCAAGTGCCAGCGTTTCTTCAACATCCCCAGTTTCAGTACCAAATTCCATTGTTCCTCCAACATCCCCAGTTTCAGTACCAGTTGCGGAGAAACCAGTCCCAGAAAATTTGCAGTTGGCTGAAAAGCCAAGTATGGATATTCATGAACCATTACTGCTCCCTTTACTTCTGGAGATCGAGAATGCACAAAATGAATATATAGCATCACTTACTGCACCTGATAACACTCACATTTCTGGAGGAAATCTTTCCAATGCGATCCCTGAGGTTCTTTCTGAACAAGCAATACTATCTATGCCTAATGAAGTTTTTGAAGAATCTGTTTTGAATATTGAAATTGCACATGAAACTAATGTTGCTCAATCCCAGTCGAATAATCTTGAAAATGACGTTGTACAGTTATCTGACAATGTAATGACAGATGCGTCTCCCATTGCCCCTATTACAATTGACCATATTGAACATCTTCCTATCCCCTCAAATCCTGAGGTATCTGGAAGCAATGCTGAAGAAACCTTGCCGTTGTTATCGGAAGCATCTCAGGTTACCCCAGATATTAATGTAGTGAGCGTGCAGCTAGAGGAAGTACTACCAGAAGTACAGGAAACCAACGCAAACCCCCCACTTCCCCCAATCTCTGTGATCCCCGAAGAGACAGCTGTCAACGCAGTAGTCGAAACAAGTTCAACACAAATTGCAGACACTTTAATAAACCATACTCCCTTGAATTTTGACGCGCAGAATATTTATAGCTCACCAGTTGTGGGAAGTGACAACACTAATGCGTCCGAGGATTATGATGACCCACCTTTCAATGTGGAACAATATCTTGCTCAGGCTGCCCTTCTTTTGGGGTCAAAGTCGTATCAGCCTTACGTGCATGATGATCAACAGGGTGGTGCTAACGATTTGTACTATTCTGATGTGCAGAATATTCAACAATCTCCTGACCGATTTGGAAAAGAAAAGAGTGGCAGCGGTGCAGGAAAAGGAAACCAATACTACACACATTTTGGTAACAAATTTACATCTTCTCATGGTACTGGAAGAGAACATGATGGAAACAATTTGAAACCTAAGGAAAACATTGCTGAAGAGTCTAAAACATCGGAGCAGATCAAAAGTAATGAGCTCTCAAACAAGATAGAGTCTCTTGATACCCCAGTATCACCATCTTCGCATCCAAGTCACTCTGCTTCCACAAAACCTTTAACAGGACCTCCATTTGGGGAAAATTTTGATGAAAATATTCTTTTGACGGTGGTAAATCCTGGAAACGGAAATGAAGTTTCTGGAGTGGAAGAGGAGTCTCATGAGTTACCTTCAGAGTCCAAGTCAGTTCCCGATGAAGCAAATGAACAGTCATTTTCATCAAAAGAAGAGCTGGAACGTGCCAGGCCATTTCGACCAGGTTTTGCACGACCATCATCGTTGGGATTGGCACCCATGTATAGTTATTCTGGAGGTATATTAAATACACCACTAGGCGAAGAAATTCAATTAACAGAATACTCCAACATTGTCCCAGCAGCTTCTAAAAACCCTAATGCAACCGCTGCCGCTGAGCCCGTGAAATTTCCTCATAATGCTCTGATGCCCCTTTTAGGAAGTTCAACTTTTAACTCTTACTTCAATGGAAGTCATACTAATACATCCGTACCAAATACTGCTGCGTCTTTTATCATGGCGCAGGCTCCTGGCATACCATCCCCACAAGCAGTTCCTTCGCTGCAACATGCTGTTCTTAACAACTCCAATATAGTTACCTCTATGAATAATTCTCAGCTGAAGCCGACTGAGTTCCAAAGCTACTACTTTCCACAGGAGTCTGTCAAATTTGCTAATGTACTGATAAACAATGGAGGCATTCGACCTGAAGTTGGCTCTAAAAATGTTGTGGAGTCTGGAATAGTATTTGTGGTTCCTCCAAAGTCAGCGTCAGAATCGGAAACTATAAAAGCACAGAATGCTTATAGTAAACTTAATCCAGGACAGTCAGTTGTGGATTTGCTAGCTCATGATCGCAAAAAGGCGACTGGGAATAACCACCATGTCAAACGAGCGAGTGCTTCTGGTAAAAGCCTTGACAAAACCAACAATCGGGTTTCGAACGAAGCTGAGGAAGACGTAGCTGACTCTGAGCTTCAAGAACAACCAGCGGAAGAATTGGAAAACAACAGTGAAAAAGTAGCAGAGTCTCAATCCGCCCCAGAAAATAGCGTTGGTCCAATTGTATCAGATAATTCATCGGAGGAAAAAGAGGACGCTTCTGTATCTGGTGCATCACCGGCTCAAGGAGAGGAAAACCCGGACAAAATTTTAAATAAAGAAGTCGGATCCCAGCCACTTGAAGAACCAAAAGAAGACGACTCAGACAATGAATCAGATTCCCAGTCAGCTTCAGAACAAAAAGAAGACGATTTAGACAATGAATCAGACTCCCAAACAGCTTCAGAACTAAAAGTAGACGACTCAGGCAATGAATCAGATTCCCAGCAAGCTGCCGAACACAATGAAGACGATTTAGACAATAAGTTAGACTCTCAGCTAGCTTCAGGACAAAAAGAAGACGATTTAGAAAATGAATCAGATTCCCAGCAAGCTGCCGAACAAAATGAGGACGATTCAGACAATAAGTCAGATTCTCAGCCAGTTTCAGAACAAAAAGAAGGCGACTCACACAATGAGGCAGATTCCCAGTCAACTTCAGAACAAAAAGAAGAGGATTTAAAGAATGAGTCAGACTCTCAGCCAGCTTCAGAACAAAAAGAAGACGGTCCAGACAATGAATCAGATTCCCAACCAGCTCCAGAACTAGCAGAAGACGATTTAAATAACAAATCAGATTCACAATCCAATGAAAAACAAGAATCAGATTTAAATGTGCAACAGGAAAATGTTGTATCAATAAGCCAACCCGAATCTGAAGTTCAAGAAACAGAAAATTCAGAGAAAAAGAAAGAGGCTGATGCTTCATCCCTAGAAGAAGATGAATATGAAACAGAGGAGGAGGATGAAACGTCGATGAAAGATTCCGAAGATGATATTTCTAACATCGATGAGCAGAATGAGGAGTCTGAAGAACCAGAAGTCACACATTCTGAAAACAATGGCCATAAAGGTGCTCAGCCAAAACATCCAGTTGAATTAGCTCCCTCCAAGTCCAATAATCAGGAAGCTACGAAAGTAAAGCAACCAGTAGAAAAAGAAGAAGCACCAGTTAAAGCAGTGCCATCAAGGGAAAGTCCTTCAAAAACACAAACTCCTTCAAAAGACTCTCCGCCAAAAGGACAAACTCCCCCAAAAGAAGTCCCTTCTAAATCACAGGTGCCTTTGAAAGAAAATCCATCTAAATCACAAGCTCCTCCGAAAGACACTCCTCAAAAAGCACAGGCTCCCTCGAAAGAAGCTCCTCCAAAAGAAAATCTACCAAAATCACAGTCTCCCTCGAGAGAAGCTCCTTCAAAAGACAGTCCTCCAAAAGCCCAGGCTCCCTCGAAAGATGCTCCTCCGAAAGAAAGCCCACCAAAAGATAGCCCACCGAAAGCACATCCACCTTCAAAAGAAACTCCCCCAAAAGAAACCCCCCCAAAAGAAGCTCCACCAAAAGACAGTCCGTCAAAAGCACAAACTCCCTCACAAGAAACTCCTCCAAAGGCACAAGCTCCATCAAAGGACAACCCTCCAAAAGATCCTCCTCCTAAAACACAGGCTCCACCTCCATCACCCCCACAAAAGGATGCTGGACCCCCTGCAGCAGGACCATCAGGGCCTGGTCTACCTCCGCTGCCCCCGCCACCTGCTTTGATTGCTCCCCCTTCCATAGAGGCAATGGCGCCGCCATCTTTAGATCAACTACAATTTTCGATTCCAGAACCACAGTTTTCGATTCCAGATCCACAATTTGCGATCCCAGGGCCACAATTTTCAATTCCAGAACCAAACATTTCCCCAGCAATGCCTCCAGACGTATCTGAAATAATCGGAGCGGTAACTATTCCATCTTTTCCGACAATGGGGGACAGCAATAAAGGTAGTAAAGGTATACCCAATCCCAAACCAAAACCTCCAAAAAGACCAAGTACTTCCAATGGACCAAGTAAAGGTAGTCCCCAGGCTCAGCAAAATTCCACACCCGATGCAAAACCACATGTTAATCCTCAGACTCCAGCAATATTACAACAAGAAATACAAGAAACTGTAGAGATTTATGAAGAACCAGAGGAATTGTCGGCAGCTGAAATGACGATTTCAGAAGAGCTCGAAAATGTGGAGGACGAAGACGAATCCATGAATTTAAGTGACGAAAATGAAATTCAACCACAGCTCGAAGAGGAACCCTCCTTCACCAATGAAAAGGCATTACCGAACAAAAATGGGGGTCGACCCTTTCCACCGGGATTTGGAAATGCTAACCCTAATCCCATGTTTGGCAATCCGGCGTATGGACCCGGAGCGTTCCCACAAGTGACCCCTGGATCAGTAACCCCTGCCCTTCCCGATAAAGGATGTACTTGCAACAGTAATAGTGCACCTGGTGGTGGCACAAATAACAATGCCGCTGGTAGCAGTAACTCTGCCAGTGGCACAAATAACAGCAATGGAAGTGGAAAACCCAATCCTAGCAGCAATGCTCCTGCAAACAGTAACAATGACAAGGGCAACAATAGTGGAGGTGGAAAACCCAATGCTAACAACAGTAACAATGACAAGGGCAACAGTAATGGAGGTGGAAAACCCAGTGCTAACAGCAATGCTAATACCAACAATGACAAGGGGAACAGTAATAGTGGTAAACATCCTTCAGTTCCAAGCAAACATAATCCAGCTCCTACAGCCGCTCCCGTTCCAGCTCCGGTCATTGATATGGATGCCGAAGATGACTCCAATTCCAACGTGAGACCCCCTCGTCCAACAAAACCAAAACGGCCCAATAGACCAAGCGGTGGAGGCAAGAAGCCTAAACCCAAACCTAGTGACAAGAATAATGATAAATTGAAAGATGTGGAAGTTGAAGACGATCTAGATCCAGATTTTCTTCAAGCGATCGCCAATACTACAAATATCGTATTTACTCCTCCAAAAATATCCGACAGTAAACTGGAAAGTAAACCAGCTGCCAACAATGCATCTTCCTCTTCATCTCACAATACCCCAACTAAACAAACGGAATTATTCACAATCTACTCAATCTTCGGATGGGAAATTCCTGTTATCAATTGGTCATATTTCACCGACATATTCCAGAGTTTCTTCGTGGAAAAATTTAGGACTAGTTCTGGGGAATTTACGTGTGATGAATCATTAGACAATGAAGCGACAATCTTACGAAGCGAATTGGACGTCGACTATTTATGCGGGGATGACATTGATTATGGTCGCAGGGATATCAGGACTCTAGCTGACTCCAACATTTGTAACATGTTCTGTAATTCTAATGGATATTCAAGTGGATTATGCATGCCCCAAAAGTCATGTCTTTGCTACATGTCAGAAAAGAAAAATTTCGGTAGGTTAAATATTTGAATTTCTAGCTTTACAAATTCCATCATTTGTTGTATTGTATACTAACAAATTACATTTTGTTTCATTCCTTTAGCCATTAAATTGGACCGATTGGCAGATTTCAGTAGTAACACTACCGAGAAGGACACAAGTTACGGGGAGGACTCTTGCCAAAATTGCCGTTGTTTGAAATCATGTCAGAATAATGGAAAGTATGTGGGCTACTGTAGCAAATCTTGCCATTGCGGAGTACCGTGGTATAATGAAGATCCTGACGTTACATATTCCTCACCACAAGCATAATTAGATAGGCTTTAAATATGATTTTATAATTAGTTGTGGATACTTTGAATAATTTCGTGTGGTGCATGATATATTTGTTCTTATTTATTTATTTATTCTTATTTATTTATTGTCTTTCTTAGATGTACTCATTAATTTATTAACTTATTATCTTGGAATATATGTAAAATTGATCGATTTTAATTGAAATAAAAAGTGTAATTGTAATACGCATTAATTAACCAGAATTTGAAATAATATAAACTCTAATTATACCAGTCATCCAGCACAAATAACATATTTTCAAGATGATTAAATGCACTATCATCCCATCAACCTTTTAAAATATAACGCGTGACCTTTTTTACTTTCACTTGTTGGATCATTCATCATCGTGACGATTTCTTTATAAAAATTTAGGTCGGACTTTTGTTTTCCTGAAATGTGGAACAATATAATCGAAACTTTTTCATTCAATGATACTAAAATTAGAACAGCCGATCACTATATACTTTCAATTTATTCAAGTGAAACTTTTCCATAATGTCTGGCTGGAATGTCTTTGACTATCACAACTTGCACCTAATTTTTCTTGACATATATATTTTGAATGTAATAATGAATAATGTTCGATGAAATTCCTCAAATGGGCACTTGCTACTTGCTACACATATTGCTGTAAAAATATACTCAAGTAGTCAAAAGTACCCATCACATAATCACGTCCCCTTTCACTAGGTATGCACATAATCCACGAATTTCACCTATCACACCTTTTCTTTGTTGTTGTTGCCAGTAAACCACAATTCCTTTGTTGCACTATTGTGCATGGCAAAGCAAAATCTCTGTGGGAGAGCTTACAACATTAGTTTGAGAAATAAAGGGGTAAAATTGCATTGTTGAATAAAATAGGACTGGAAGGTGGAGAACTGCATACAGAAAATAACGGGATCTTTAGATACCTTCATTAATGAGATACATTTATTGCTAGACTTCACCAGAATAAAGGTTACGTTTATAAATACCCCTACGTTTTCACCGTTCCTTATCCCATTAAGGTAACCCATTAGATTTCACTTAAATTTTTGTGAAGTAACAAATGCACCCATTTCTTGTGTGAGGTATACCCTTTCCGTTATACTGGGTCACACATTTGTCATTTGTGTCAGCCAAAAGTACATTTATTCCGCGTTCACTTTCGGTAAACGATCAGTTCTCTTCAGGAAATCTTCCTGACCGCACCGCTAAAGGTACTACTTGACCACTACTGTGTGAAATACTGGAAGGCCACAAAATGAGATTGTTTCTGTGCACTGCGCTAATTGCGACAGCGTTCGTGGGAGGTACGCATATTGGTTAAAATATTCTAATAGATAAATTTATTTGTGAAGATTGTGAGGTTAATTTAACTTATTTGTATTACTTTTTAGCGTTCGCAAACATAAAGGTTGAAAAGGATGCTCCAGCACCAAATTCAGTGGACAAAGATTCTCCGTTTTTATCGCTGTCTCTTACAGAGAAGGAGTTGAAACAATCCCTTTTTGGAGCACAGATTGATGTAAATTTGAACAAAAATGGAACCCTCATACCTGTTCCATCTTTCATATCATTGAATAGCGGATGGAATTCCGGAATCGGGGCTGGTGGAAGTTTAGTTGTACCCCTTCCACTTGGACTTATATTTCCATCTATGCCTGCTCTCAACTTTTCACTGGGATTTACTTCGAACAAAAACGTTTCCTTTGGTTTGAATGCTGGTTCTGGTGAGCTATAATTTTGTTATCAAATAAAACAATTTAAATCTATTTAAAACAATGACAGTATTTTTCAAATTGGGATAATTTTCTGGTTTTTATAGTTGAACCAACTCCAGATCCAAATGGATGGGGATGGGAATCCAGTACAACTCCTAGCCCTGGATGGGCACCTCCATCGTCTACTCCAGGTTGGGCGCCTCCATCATCTACCCCTGGCTGGGCACCTCCATCATCTACCCCTGGCTGGGCACCTCCATCATCTACCCCTGGATGGGCACCTCCATCATCTACCCCTGGTTGGGCACCTGCACCATCTCCTACTCCTGCTCCTACTCCTGGTTGGGGCGATGTCACAACGCCTGGATGGGCAAGCCAAGGTTGGCCTGCTCCAGCTGAACCAATATCAGTAAACCCCGTCACACCAGGGTGGGCTCCAGCTCCACCGTCTAGCACTCCAGGATGGGCGCCACCTCCTCCACCATCTACAACAACTCCAGGGTGGTCGGCACCTCCACCATCCAGTACTCCAGGATGGGCGCCACCTCCTCCACCACCGACAACAACTCCAGGGTGGTCGGCACCTCCTCCTTCCAGCACTCCAGGATGGGCGCCACCTCCTTCACCATCTCCATCGCCAACTCCAGGCTGGGGATGGAAGAAAGGTGATGACAAGGAGAGTAAAAAGGAATAATCAACGATACTAATGTGCTATGACTTCTTCTTTATTTATTGTTTGCTGGTTTTTATTATTTATTTAATTTATTTCCACTCTAATTTATTTGACTTTTGTTACTTTCCTTAATTATCTTACATTAAATTACCAAAATGATTATCAATAAAGAGTTCAAGTAAAATATACGTTTCTCTGAATATCATAAAGTATTAGATTATTAACTATTACATGCATCGTAATAAATTTAACGTTTTCTTCGCCGGTCACATTTAGGAATTGATATTTTTGATGAACATGAAGTAAACAGTATTCGTAAATCAAAATTGAGTAGAGTTTATTTGCCAAGTTGCGTTAATGAAGCATAAACATTTACAATTTATAAAGAATTACACACATTGTACATTGAAACATAATATATTTTTCAGAGCGAAATCACTATTTAATGACGATTCTCATCAAAAAACTTCGTAATTGGACTTTCGCTGGAATACGAAGGACCGTATCGTTTATCAAGTTGCTCCAACTGGAGGCATTCCCGCACATCTTTCTCTTTTTCAGGCGAGATTTGTCTCATCTCTTGAAGCTTCTCATTTATTTGACTGAAAATGCAGGATCTGTAGTCTTTGCCCTTGTTAGCTCGATCCATTGTTAAAAGGAACTGCACCCGATCTTGTATCTCATCAATCACTGCAAAATAAATCGTTACGTGAATGATAAAGGTTTGTCATTGAGTACAGCACAAGTCGTGAATCGATTTCGAAATACCCATGCTAAACACATGGCGTATTATATGGAGTAAACTTACATTCTTCAAATCTCCTCTGTTTTAGATCATCGACAGTTTCCTTTCTATCAACTCCATTCTTCTTAGTTTTTGCATTCGGTGCTGGTTTTTCCGGATCTTTGTCCTTTCCAAATATCATTTTGTGTGCCAAGCGATCCTTTTTATCATCGTTACCAGCTGCATGTAGATATGAGTAATAAAGCAGGTTAATCATGATGATGATATGGACTAGTATGGATTAAATTTTAAAGATCCAGTTTAATGAATGCATTATATGAAAAGTTAACCTGGTATGCATGACTTTGGAGGCTGCAACGGCTGCAAATCACCGGACGCCTGAATGGTGTCAAGAGTTCTTTTTCCACCCAAAACAGCATTCATAATCATCTACAAAACACAAATTCATGGTTCAAATTGCAATTCAATTCAGGAAACTACCAGTAAAGCATAATACCAAAAAACACGCATACATGGTTTCTAAACCCGGGTCTACGTTTGATTTCATCTTCCAAAACAGGAATCCCCATAAAATTAGCCTTATTTTTGTGACGCTGCTGATTATACGCTTGTCGCATTTTCGAGTGCATCATTTGCGAAGGATGTTCAGGTAGTGATTGGCCGTTCCGAAGAATAGTTTCAAAAACATGTTTTTGAGTGAACGTTAGTCGACTTTCTCTCATCAGGTCTACAAAAATTAATTGGATCAATTTTACCAAAGTTATGAAACATGATAAGTTATGGTTGCACATAAATAAGTGTAAAATGAAACAAAACATGAAAATATTTATCTTAAATCTATGCAGTTCGTTTATTTTACTAATCAATGATTTAATGTGACCAGCATACGTACTTTTAACGACAGCTTCTGTTTGAGGGCTGTATTGAACTTGGGGAACGGAAAACACGGATCTTGTCGGTCCATCGTTTGGATGTCCTTTGGTCAATGGCATGAAATACTTCATTCCATCTCTAGGATTGCTCATTTTTGCTAGATAATTACTCTTTCGAATCGAATATGATGAACAAACAAAAGTTAAACTACTAGTGTTGATCAACGATGTACAAGCTCACTAAGCACAGTCAAGGGAAAAAATCTAAAAATGAGATCGGAAATCAGAAAAGTGATTACACAGCAGCCTGTGCTTATGCACATATCGATCAAACTCACAGAGCAAAGGTTCCAGTTGTTATAAATACGGTATTTTAGTTTTGATAGTATTTTGTGCTGTTGCTTGGTTCATGATAACATGGTGTAGATGAAACCTGAAGACAAAGTTAATGCTAATTATCGCCACCATGAACTATGATATGAATTGATGCATTTTTGTAAGTAAACAATGATGAAGTTGTGG
>JAQFZG010000237.1:0-41046 GCA_034695465.1 Entomobrya nicoleti | reverse complement strand
CAAAAAATCCCGAGTGAGCCCTCGAAAACCCGGTGACGGCGTCACTGCGTCACGTAAGAATTCTCACGTACGTAAAAATATATACAAAAGCAAGGTAAAATTAGTAAAAATAAGCGATATAAAAGGAGAGGAAAAAAGTCGATGGAACGCTGACTGAGTGGTGGTGGCGGCGGCAGAGAAAGCAAAAGAATTTTTAAAAGGAAATACTTGGTGAAAGTAAAGTAGAAGAATATGTACGTGTTTGTTCTTCTGTCTCTGCGGTCTATGAGAACTGCTGCATAACTTATAGAAATGTTCTTTTACTAACAAGAAAAAACATTTTATACAAATAAATATACAAGAACTTATGTTTACAATACATTTTTGTTTTGGTACTCTCACGAAATCATCTTCTTCTTCATCACAAACAACAAATACTTTTAAATATTTTATACATTAGTAAACCTAACTGCGTAATCATATGAGCACTTTTATAGACGCAGAAGAGAAAGGGCAAGTTGAATGTGTTCTTCGTTTTGATTGTATGTATGTACATTTGCAAATGTAGCGGTAATCCAGTTCTATGTATACATGCATATTCCCTTTTGTTTTCTTTTTTATACAGGCAGCATGTTTTCGTTTCGGATTTTCTCAAGAACAAAGTAAACGTTTTTGTGTATGTCTAAATCTAAACTTGAGTGGGTTGAGTGTGTGTATGTATAGGCTTATAAGCATATGTGGTCCATATATTTTATATTAAAAATAAGTAAATTCATACACTTTATATGCTTTCGCCAGTTTGAACGGATTTAATTCATATAAAAATTAAAATGAATGCATGCATACATAAAATACACACATGTAAGTGCATTGTGATGTTGAACTGTAATAGTCAGACACTTGGCATATGATGTTAAATTTTAAGAAAACACACTTTCTCTACTTATATTGTATTTTGTGGTCCAAGTGGTTTCACAAGGGAGAGTCGCCCTAAGCATACAAAAGACTAACGCGTGTTTATTTTTAATTCATACTTATTTTTAAACAGTTTATTAGGATTAAAATAGTTTACAAGTCTTCATACTTGAAACTTGTTTAAAGGAAGCAAATTTCATTGACTAAACGTTAGTGAATGACATAAAAAGGAGGTCAAAAATGCAATTATAAATGCCAAATTTTCGAATTTTTAAGCGATTTAAACAGTTTAAGTTAAAATTGTAATACAAATTATTTTGTAATAATTACTTAGCAGTTTATGGGTGAAAATATAAAAACATGCATTTACATTTGCTTGGGGTTAGAAAAATGTGTATGTTGTGCAAAAATTTAATGTAGCAACAACTATAATGTGTAAAGCAGTTAACGACAATGAACTACCAGCATATATAACAAATAGTTTGCTCCTTCTTGTTGGTAAAATTCTTTATGTTAGACAGGAGTTTGTAGCATGTACAGAGTTAGAAATACTTTGCATTGCATTGTCTGCAAGCGATGTGTATATACGCTCATTTTTTCTTTGACGGTTCCAGATAAAAAAGGAGCCGCACATGAGGCATGAGTACAAAATGAGCATTGTTGAAGGAAACAAAACAAAAAAATCTTATTTTCCCTTTCAACTCTTATGTTTTTTTTTCATTTTCAAAATAGAACCATATGAAGAGTATGTAATAATAATAGTGATAGAAAATTATCTGAAGTGCAGCTATCGGCATTGTAGCAAGTAGACAATGAGTAATAACGCACAGGTGCTATTGTGAAGTTACTATGATGAGTTGACAATTTTTTCCTACGCTCTTTGTTTTCTTATGTCCCTTGATAATCTATCATAGCTGCTACAATATCGGTGCCGACCTGCGTTCTAATTTATGCTTTTTCAGCGGTACTAAAAAATATGTGTAAATATAGGTGCATGATTTGGATAGAAAGACAAAATGAAACCTTGTTATGCATAAAATTGTGAAAACCTTTTTTTCCAACAACTAATGAATAATGAAAACGTAGAACGTGTTGGATAGGCGGAAAACTTCTAAAGGTCGAGAAGAATGATCCCTCTTCCTGGTTGTTGTACTGATCGAAATCTACATAGATATATGCAACAGCAGCATTCAATAGAATACGGAATATCGAACGTTGCATTATTGTTTGCTGCATAATGTATATGGATCCTATATTGTATATGTTTAAAAAAGGAAAAGAAAACATGATGGTTGCTTTATAAATTCGGTACGTTTTAAAAATATTGCATACCTTTGTATTCATCGCATAATAATAATAAAGAGCCATTGCTTTCACAATAGCCTTTTCAATGTGACAAATAATAAAATACAATACTGGGCGGTCCGACGATAGCAATACTTCATATTTTATCCGTTTAATGTACAAAATTAAAGTTCCCATTGTGTACAAAACTATTTGTTAGTATCGTACGTGAGGTGTTCGAAACTTATTATTTGTGTTGAGTGTGCTTCGATGAAAGAGAAGTAATGGTTTTCTTTTAAACACTTTTTTAAGTGAATGGACACTTTTGAGTAAAAAAATAAATGAAAGTATTAAATAAATAAAGGGGAGCATTGTTCCGCGGCTGCTCGCATTGCTTCTATGTACATTTAGGATTGGACACTTAAACTATTTTCTCTACTAATATATTCTATTAATATATTTCCTTAAAGATTAGAAGAATAACGACTAACATGGTAATAAATAGCTACTAAAACCATGTATTTAATACTTAGGTATAAGTACCAACGAAAAATATTACTGTCGATTTAAGCACAATGTTTTGTGTAAATTTCAAGAGGTTGGTCCAACAGCTCAGTGTTTACTTTTGAATAAGCGTTTGATAAATATTTAAGCAATTATTACCATGAAAGAAAATAAAGCGTAGCACGAAATTGCATTTTTAGCGAAAATATATAATCCTGCAAAATATTCAGTAGTTCCACATAAATCCAATACTTCCTATCCTGAACTAGGCGTGCTTATTTATCGCCAAAATTGTAATTGTGGCTCGTATGTTTTGAGATGAAGTATGTACTATATTATTTCGATAGCCATATGTACGAAAATTACAAGACATGATTAGCTTATAATTCAAAGATTACATTGCGTAAATCAATATGTATGTATGTATGTATATTATTTATGTAGACTTTATGAACCGACAGCAAATAGGGTTATGCTTCCTAACTGCCATTATATATTGTGCTGATATTAACAACAAAAGCAATGTCAAGAAAACTTTCTCTTTGAACGGCGATATCAAAGTTAAGTGGAAACGGCTATAGTCTGTTATTTTACAAGTATTGGCATCATTGCCAAATCTGTGTCGTTCCAAATTGAACACTTCATCCATCAAGATTTTTTTGTGCAAAACACAAAAGATACAGATATCAATTATTCTACATATACATTTGCCCAAACATTTATAATAATTCTATATCAAGATAGTATTCCATACAATAAAACTATATTGAGTATTGTAATACGAACAGTCAATCACTGCAACAACAACTTTTACTCCTTCTTTATTCATGTCTGTACTTAACTTTCTCCCATGATCCCACTATGAAGAGCAGCTGAACACCCATATCCTAAAGATGAATACAAAGAAAAGTCCAATGGAATGAGGATGATGGAAGGAGTGAGTAATTTCACAACTTTATCCTCAAGTCTCCAATTCGTTCTTATTTTGTGCAATTTTGTGAGGAGAGATATGACGAAAATTGAAGCCAGCAGAACAAGTTGGAAAGTATATTCTATACACACTTTAGCGTACGTAAAGACACCACACTTTCCCACAGACAGATCAGCCAAAGTTCTTTACGAACGTACTTATATTCATTCTCACAGAGATAAAATTGCTATGATCAAACCGTTATATATAAACCAGTAAGCATCTTTCATTGTAAGATAGTAGTAGTACATCTATTTACAAACTCACAGCACATGGCAATCCAAGCGTATTTTATTTATTATTTCAGTGTGTGATATGTTACATACATGTATTTTATATGGACTCTACAAACTCTTCTTTCTGACTCAACTCCTGAGCAAATAAGTAAGCAATAGTACGTTTCTCTCTTGGTTGGTGTTTGTAACGATACGTTTACTACGGTACGCTGCACCAACAAACTTGCCGCTGTAGGGAAGTTGGCGGAATGAGAGATGAGAAATGCAATCGATCAAGAAATGGCTTGAAGCAAAGAAAATTGCTAAGAAAAATCCACAATACGTAATATTATCTAAATAATGATAGCAGCCTAGGCCAAGCCGTCTTGTAGTGTTTTCAGATATCAAAATGGATTCATCCATACATCAATTTTTCTCCACTTCATTGAAACACAAACACACAGTGTAGGATCTAAAGTGTACCTACTGTATCAACAGCACGCTAAAGTAGTATTTTCTCTCACGTTTTTATTTTTCTTTTTCCGAGAAGAGAAAAATAAAATAAATGTGGTGCTCATAGAATAACACAATGAAATATATAGTAAACCTGTAACCGATATTGCACAATAAATGACGCTTGATTTTGAGAAATGAAGAACTGGAGCAATTTCTATGCAAAGCAAATGTTGCAATAAGTAGTACAGTTATTGGTAGACAGGTACATGTCCTCGTTCATCCAACTACTTTTCATATTGTTCCAAATGTAATTTTAAAAGTCTGTAGTAGTTTTGCAAGTATGCATGAATTAGTTTTGTTTGAACTTCACTTCGAATTCCAGGGAAGCTGCATCTATTTCCAGACGATTTTATCTAGTGACTCTACTAAGAAAAGTACCCGCATATATAGTCTGCATTACCTAACATATCGATAAAATGTGGCTCATAATGTGAAGTAGAAAGAAAGTATACCTAAAAGAAGGGTGGGTAGTAAGGTAGGAAAAACATGCATCGAAAAAGAATAAGAGAAAATACCTTCTTCTTCCAGAAAGACAAGGATAAAAAGAAGAAAGCTGAGGGCAATCGATCCTTAGACAAGTAAACCATACAACACATTGAAACGCAAACATGTAATATATTTCAAACGAGATCGGATCAGAACAAGATAATGTAAGGATGATCTACTGACACATTTATAGATTCAACAGATCTACAAGATATCTAAAAACAAAAGACATACATATTCACGTCTACATTAATTCATTTCTTCTTCTTTGTCATCATCATCGTGTTCTCTAATGCAGGAAAAAATGCTCCTTAGTCAGTTTCGCTTTCTTGAGCATTTATTTTGGTATTTGTAGAAAAAGACGCAAAAAGCGAGAAAGCAGAAGCAACAGCAAACCAGGATGATAAAATAATGGGGAATTTCAATCTTACTCAAATATCCTCTCACAGAAGAATAAGAGATCTTTTTAGGCTCATTTATCTAAAAGGAGTATGCGATTTTTTATGGAAGGCATACTCAAGTCAGGTCTACACATACACATGTGAGAATTCGACAACACCAAAAAAACGAAAAGTAGTGGAAGAATGTTCGCAATGCTAGTAGTCTGTTTTTGTATCCCTATTCAATACCCATTCGTTGATCAGATGCGATGTAACGTAAAAGTCTACACGATAGATCATGTAGACCAATCCACCATTTCCGGACATTGGTTTTGTTGGAAGTCCAAGTTTGCAAAAAACGTAGGTAGGTATATTCCAACGATGAATGTAAAAAATCATTCCATTCGATAAGGCATATAATAATATAGTCTATGCATGCACGCCTGTTTGCGATTCGCATTCCCCAAATGACCCACATCGCATACATTCCTTCTATCTTCAACACAACCAATTGCTTTCATTTTCTTAACAGTCGCATACGTACTGTGTAGTATGTATGCATGTATTCGTATACATGCATATAAACATAAAAACGGAATAAATTTACTATGGCCCCAAGATATATATTTTTATATGATCCACACAACTACACATCCATCTTACTATATTTTTCTTTCTTACTATCTCTGGCTCCCTGACGAGTTGAGTGTGAGTTTGGTCTGAGAGTATCCAACCAACTACAAAGTATTTTTTCATTGTAAAAATCTCTCGCTCCACATTTTTATACATACCAACAAACCAGCCAGTAAGTATTATAATATATTCTGTCAGAATGACACAGATTGTTTTATAGATTCTATCTAGTAGCAGTAACGTCTTGTGTGTCTGATCACTGGTTAGTCTTGTTGAATCTTGACTTGACTGACTATCGACAGCTCAATTCTCCCTTTTTGCCTTTTTCCTTTTATAGAAATTTCCTTTTTTGTTCCGCAATCTTTTGTCTCTTCTTAGGCCTTATTCTGACCGGAAATCGGTAGGAAAAAAGACATATTACAGGATTGAATCTTCTACACACAAACACACAAAAGGAGAGATATAAAGCGAGAACGAGAGAGTAAAAAGTTTTCATCCTTTTCTTTCTTTCATGCATGTCGCCAGCTTCCACACTCTCCATCCACTATACTACAGCTTCATCCGGATCGACACGCATAGAAAATCTTGCACAAATAGACATAATTTGAACTATCATCCTTTTTTACAGTCTAAGCTTTTTATCTCAACTTTTGCAGTATTATGCAGTGGCACTAGTAGCAATGAAAAATAGGCAGATCTACTTTTTATTGTGTTTCTCTTTTGTTCTATTAAACTATTTTTCAGCTTCCTTCACTCTCTTTTCCACTTTTCATATAAATTTCTCCGCTGCATTAATGCCACTGCTCCCTCTCCACTACTTTGAGAAATGAAGACGCATAACTGTCGCATAATAGGCTTCTTCTAGTCGTTATGTACAATAGCTCTCATAAAGAAAAAACATGCCCTAGATAACGTGGGTACAAATAATATATTCCATGTATATACTTCCCCTTTTTATGAAAGACGTCCTGTTTAAAAGGGAAAAGGAACTGGTGTGGTGATAGTGTTGGCCGGCAATTGTGCCCATCATCTTTTCATTGCAATATTCCGTATTCTCAATCATCCTTTTAAGAAGGCGGTAGAAACGACACAACGGCCAGTTAGTAGCTTAGGCGCCCGATGAAGGAAAAGACAAGCAATGGATGCAACATAACATGAAAGGAAATGGCCATCAAAAAGCACAAAACATGAAATGACCGGCTGTCGTTTTGCACCCCTTCTGCTTACTGTCTCTTATTTTATTTCTACTTCTGGTTTTTGTTGGTTCCATCCAGCTTTACTACGAAAAGAAAAAAAAGAGATCGAACCGACGGAGGACAAAGTCAATAATGGTGAATGTTCATTGGTCAACGTAATTGTCACGGACGTGAGGAATGTGTGCCATCCTTTTTACTCGCGGTGGCGGTGGTAAGTAGCACTGCTTGACTTTCACTTTCGCCGTCCCCTTACTTCCTCTCCCTAACTGAAAAGACTACCCGTTATGTAGTTGGCTACCAACAAATATGTTGCATGTGAGACCGTTGTGGTACTTACTTTAAGTCATCGATAATATATTTATTAACCGTATACCAACTTTGATTATTTTACTGAATGCATGTATTATACATATGTATAGTGGCTTATATATGTAAACATTGTATCTCTTATGATGAGAATAAAGACGAAAATATATGACCAATGCTTGTCTCTGGCTGATCATAACGGTGGACAGAGATAAAGTTTGTCATTGATTTTTGGCACTCTTTGCTTTCACTAGCTACCTTACAAAACTTATATCAACATATATAAATATATCCAGACATATGAAACAACCATATTATTCCGCGAAACTCCCTTTATTCGAAACATACTTTATAATAGTCTGATTCATATAATAAACATAAATAGAAAAATGTACGTATGCATGTATACTTTACTTTCTTTTCTAGCTATTCTTGTCCAATCTACCATAATAACATAGCATGAAATGTCTAGTTCATTGTGACAGCAGTGGCTGTGGCGGCGGATGTTTCCAGTAAAGCGAAATGTTTTCTTTTATTTTAAGTGTCATCTCCACAATATGTTTTTCGGAGAAAGCAGGAAGACGAGGTATATGTATTTGTAGAAAAACAGTTAAAAGTGTTTTGCTTGTGCTGTACGTACAAAATATACAGTATAGTTAGTCTTCACAATTTTTTCAGCTTCAGGATGTAACCTTACACTTCACACTTACTTAACCTACATTGCAAAAATATCTTGATAACTAGCTCTCCCATTTTCTAATATACAATATATTCTCCTTATATAAGCAAGAAGGTGGTTAAGTAAATCTTTCAAAATATCGATAGAGTAAGTGAAAGATTCAGACCTACGCTTGATTCCCTTTTCATATTTTTTTCTATTTTTGGCAAAACCTAAATGACCAAGTGGCCATTTCTCCGTGAGCCATCGACATCGTCAAACCACCATCATCATTACTTACGTCCATATTTGGTTCACCCAGTTTGCCTTACATGCCCATTTCCTGAAGACCTTAAAGCATCTTTGTAATCTACCTCCCGGTGCTACGCAAAAAACGGTAAAGGCACACCAGGAACACTCACCTTCATCCAACAAGGTCAGTAGCCCTAAAACAACATCAACTTTTCTCTCTATCGCTCATTTTCTGCTTTCACTTGGCTAGAAGCAAGGATATAAGCAAGAGTTTTTGAGGCACGGAAAAATATTTTTGTATGTGGCTTACAATAATGTACTTTTTTTGTTTAAAAAATATTTTATAGAAATGGCTCGGCGGAACTGAAAAAATCGTCTAGAGGAGGCAATCCGGGAAGGAAAGCGAAACAGCAAGAAACACATGTATACATGATGGGTTCACGAGTTTTTAGGGTAAAAAGGAAGTACAAGAGTGTGAGTGAAACGAAATGACGTGAAATGACACAAAAAAATTCAAAAAGGACTGCGCCTGCTGCTGTTAGTTCACCTACATAGATTGGATACAGAGTACACAACAAACACATGTTACAGGTTTTCCGATGTCTACATTTTTCTTGTTGCTTTGAAGAAAGCTATTTGGCATGATACAAGTATGTAGGTACAGTTACACAGACAATTTATTCTTTATACTATTGTTGGTTTTTCCATTTTGAATCTTCTATACTAAAGTGAATGACAAGTCAAATGATCCATATTTTCATCTGCAAAATTTCGTTTTAAAGAAACACGTATGGTGAAAGTGTGCTTCTTCGAAGTGCTTGGCTTTTACTTTAATGTACAGTGTTTGATTGTAAGATGATTGTATTGGAGTTGGTGGTGTTACAAACTTCTTGTAGTAGAACGAAAATATTTGCTTTCTTGTGTACCATCTTTTTCCCGATACATCGACATTCGACGTCAGACATCAAACAACCAAGCATTCTCTCGTAAATGATGATGGTTGGTACTACTGCGGTAGTCACTTTAGCTGTGTAAATTACATCAAACCAATGAAGCAGCAAGCTGGCAAAGTGAAAAATGCTCTTCTCTAATAACCTGTTTTACTTATAGATATGTTGTATTTACTCGAATTTTCTCTCGACGCTTTCACACAGTTACACAAACTACATCAAAACCATCACATCTACATCTTATTCTCTCCAGCAGAGCATCAAGACGTTTATTTGATCACCTGTAATTTACAACTCATGCCAATTCACTTCCGTTTAGGAAATTTCACTAAAAAGAGTATGAGTGCCAGAAGATGCCGTTTAACTCAGGCGTGATCTGCGTAAGCTGGATAGGATGTAGTTTAGGGATAAAAGAACCAAGCTTACGAAGTAAAGAATCGATATTTATAAAAGTGAGAAAGAACAAATGATGATGTTGCTGTTGTCACTGAAGATGAAGATAATGATTATGATGACTCCAGTATTCGTAAAATTATACGTCTTCTAAGAAAAGGAAAGACCTGTTTGACTCCAGCCCGCAAGAATAATGATACCTGGTACAACTGCCGGCACATGCATAGTGGATTGTGTTCTGAGATGCTGACTCTAGTAGTAATGGTACATCTGAGAAAGCAAAGGGCAGCAGGGTATGGGCTCCTAATAAATTTATCATCATAAGTGACATAGTGGCGTGGTGGCGCATGCTGCTTCCCTTCTTACTTGCTGAAACATTGGTCCTTCTTAGACCACTTGACTGGAGCATTCAGTACATCATATTCATACATGCATACGTACATATACTAGTACACTACGCACAGTTGTATTCCAGTCCAAGAAATGGAACCATTCTTTGGAAATCATTATTTGTGACGACAACTACTATGATACGGTAGAATAACTTGGTTCAAAATGTTAACGTAGTCAAATGTAAATAGGGCAATGAACTAAACTTTTCTATA
This sequence comes from Entomobrya nicoleti, assembly GCA_034695465.1. Taxonomy (NCBI): domain Eukaryota; kingdom Metazoa; phylum Arthropoda; class Collembola; order Entomobryomorpha; family Entomobryidae; genus Entomobrya; species Entomobrya nicoleti. The sequence goes on along the minus strand of JAQFZG010000237.1, from coordinate 30,804 downwards.
AAGAATGATTATGATTACAAACCAAGAGTATTAAATGTTGATAAATGGTATACGAATGCAAAAAGTCAGCAAGAAGTAAGGTCCTGAAATTTTATTTTATCATTCATTTATGATTTTTGCCCCCATTTTATGGAAAGAGTAGAGAGCTCAGATGCCTGTGTAACAGAGAACATTTTTTTTGCATTTTTGCCGGAAGCCCATGGAAAAAAACTGAAGATTATATTATATGACTTTTATGAATAAGTTGACTCCACTCCTTCTTTCTACCACGGTCAATCTTTTATCACCCCGCTTCGTTTTCCTACTTACAATATTATTTTTTCTCTACATCCTTCTTTATCTCTCTCTCTCTCTTCATGCTTGTGTGCCTGCCATTTTCTTAAATAATGCATAAAAATTGCTAGAAGCATAATAATACTTTTTCATTCTTTATGGTAGCGGCGGCAGCCATGGTGGTGGTGGTGGTGGAAGCATATTATGATATTATTGGTTCGTCATGATACTAGTCACCTTCCTCGACATCGTTAAAAAAGTCTCTATCGAATAGAAAAAAAGACATAGTAGCATTTTTCTCTGTGCCTCTTACTGCTCAACCAACCCACTATCAATATAAAGCAAAATTGGTACTACTAGGTTCCTGGAAGAAAAGGGATGTTTGCAGTTGACTTGAGTTGGAGTTCCCGATTTCCAACATCTTTCTTCCGTTTCTAATAATAATAATGATACTTACACGTACGAACGTACACGGCAACAGCACACATAGCCAATATCAGAAGAACCTATTCCCATCACATCATTATTATTCAGGCCAGTTGACATTAACCATGATAATAGGGACTGCATAATATGATGCCAGACTTGGAGCGGAATCGACTCACCATGTGTGGTAGTGTGATGTGAAGAAAGTAAAAAAACCAATAGAGTAAGTAAAGTAGTAAAAGTAGCAAGTTTATCATGTAAACAATCTTATGTTTTCACAGCGTTGATAATATTAGACTCATGTATATGTAAAAATTGTGAAACCTCGCGTGTGTGTGTGTATAAATGTATGTGTAGAGATAGACATGCCTACTTACAAAGTCAATCGATGCAGTTTCATTCAATCCAATAGAAGTCAACTATTATAAATTGTAAGGCTCATTGAGTCGCTGAGTTATACGAGTAATACCTTTCCGATCCACCGACTGACGACGCGAGACGGTACGCAAGCATGCAAAAAGGCAACGTTTTATAAAGATGATAGTCTAAACCTCAACAATCTATAGTGTTTGTATGCATTATACAATTTGTATAATAAAGATATGTAAACTGCATATGTATAAGAATATTATATACACACATGCATGAATGAAGTGAAGATTAAGAATATCAAGTTAGCAGGAAATAAGAAAATAGAATTTTGCCCTCAGAATATATTTTTGGAACAAACAAGCAGGGAAAAATTGGGACCACCAACACGACTTGTTTTGTTTAGAATAGTACGCACAGTTTGAATGTATGTACATTTGTTTACCAACTAAAGAAACAGATAGACAGAGAGCCTACTTTTACCATTATACACTTCTGTTGTTAAATTATATGAGGAATAAATAAGAGAATGGTAGATATTTTATACGTGTACCCCTAAGATTTTCTCTGAATTACGAGTGACTACTATTACTGTTATTACCCAGTTTGGTTGTCGGAGTCATCGCCATATCCTAAATGCTAGGCTGGGTGGTTCGGTTGTTGAAGCAATAAAGCAAGTATAGTTACTTCTTTTTTCTTCACATGCATACTCTTCTTTTTCTCCAGTTTGCTTACACATTACCCTATTATCACAAGTATTTTTCTGATACTTGATTTAACGGAAAAACATAGTGAATTTCCTGCGTACTTGACTATTCAATGAATAAAAGGCTATAATACCCTTTCTACTTTTCTATATTTCTACCATCACCAACTACTGCTTTTGAACTCTTTTTGCTTTCTCTGATGTTTCAAAGAGCATAAAACTATCGTCGTCGTGGGCTGCTCCTACACAATAATACACTTACACATAATTTTCTTGGTCTTGGAAATCGTTGTGTGGGCCACACACACACGAAAAAAAGGAAAAGTAATATGTATTACGTCTTGTTAGTACCAATAACAATAACAATAATGCAATGCTAGAAAAAGAAAAAAAAGCTTGGTAAAATTTACAACCCTTTCGTTTACCGTGAACCCTTTTCAACCAACATTATCATCGTCGTTCTTGCATTCACCACGATTGCTAATAACGTTGTATTATTATGGTAGTGCTGTTGCTGTGTAATATCAATGCGTTTCGGTCAATTTTTCTTTCTATTATGTACTAGAACTATGTGCTTCCTGAAACAAACCTCTGATGATGGTCTCTGTATAGTGTAGGAGTTGGTGAGGTAGACAATTTCTCTCATTCCAATACACTTTCTCTCATGAGCAGAACAGCCAATATTACTAATAATAGCAAACAGGGTAACTTGTATTCAAGTCGGAAACGAGAAGTGGATGTTGTAGTGGTGGATTCCATTGAGGTATCAAATAAAATATCTCTGCGAATATTATTTTGGGTAGAGTAGATATGTGTAATGTGTAGCGTTATAATATACGTTCATAAATTGCACACGAAGAAGAAAAAAACTTGTAATAATATCCATTTACAAATGCCACATGCTAAGCACTACCATTCTCTCTGAAGCAGTAACACCATTTCCAAATAGACAATAGACAGCCCTGGCTTAGTAATATTGTAGCATTGAACAAAAGGTTGATGTCGAAATGAATCTAATAAATGTTTCCTAAACACCAGTTTTGTTTTCGCATTGCATCCTCCATGATTACCGGTGAGAACAATTTATTTCAATTTATGTGGTGGTGGTGGTAGCCTAGTGTTATGTTACACAAGACTTAATGCAAGCTCACCTCACACTAAGCTGAACTCTAAGAAATGAAACAACCCAATGGAAGAAAGACGAATGAAAGTATACAGCATTAAGAGATTTTTAAGCAGCAGCCCAGCAACATACTTCCTAGATATTTTGCTTGATCATGACTACACATATGACCAATACAATTTTCATATCCTTTCTAGTATTTCCGTAAGAAGATTATTCAAAAATTGCGGCAGAGAAAAGTGGGAGATACTTCTTATAATTTTATATGCATATGTATGATTTTATATACGTTTCAGAATATCAAAGTAAGTATGACACAAGAACAACAAAATATTTTAAATCGTTTGTAGCCGTAAATATAATCTTGCTAGAAAAGAAAAGAATGTACTAACAATTCACAGCATTATGAGAGTGAAGAGAAAAGGAAATATATATTTTTTGCTTAATAATTTTTCTACGTGGATACCCACAGCATGACTATATTTACTATCCATGCCATAACGTAGTTTTATGCTGCTAGTAAAAAGAAAGGTGAGCAACCAATCTTTATTAGACAACATTTTTGTAGTGCTGCTGCTTGCTGCTCTGTTAAGGTAAAAAGTGTATAAATATAATCCCTGCAGAAGAATAACTTTCTCTGCTGTTGTACTCTTATATATAACCTGCCTCAGTCAGTAGCTTGCCTTGAGCTACGTGAAATTGAGGAAGGAAAGCAGTGTGTATCGAGAATAGCTAAGGTATATGGTAGATCGACCCATTTACACCTGAAATATGATACGGGAAAAAGGTTAGGGCATGTGAGCTATGAAGGTAAAGTGAATCTCATGCTTGTCTGAGTCCAGCCGGTATGCGGCACGGCACCTAAGTGTATTTTTTTTTATTGTAGACTTGCACAATGTAGTTTTTCAAGCTTAGAACGTTTCATCATAGGTTAGATCCGTTATGCTTTCTTCGTCGACTTATGCATGAAGAAATCCTGTGCATTTTGTACATAAGGTACATTTACAATTTTACCCAATTTAAATAGCAGCACATACATAAATGAAGATGCGTATTTCTTTTTAATACTATTCTATTCTAATGCTGCGCAGAGAAATTCAGAAAGAACAGAATACATATTTTTTAAACTGACATTCGTAATAAAAAAGGAAGCAGTTTCAAACTTCCAGTGGTCATTCACACAGTATATTGTTTCAGGAAGTTTTATAAGTCTGCTTAATATTTTTACAGCATTGTCAATTGTAGTAAACTCTGGTTTCTATGAAGAAACTGTTCCGGCATAATGCTGATGCTAGCTACCTGTCAAAAACAATGGTTCGCGATTTTCACATACATTACACTCCATGACCCTTTTCTCCTCACATCATGTTTTTCTCTGTTCACATTGACTTCTACCAGAAACACATGTCCAGGTAAGAGAGAAGTGCCCATCGAACAATAACAACTCCTTTATTTATGCCTACGACTGAACTAGGTAGACGTAAATTGCCAAAATTACTACGCCTGGGTGTTTTGTTACGATGTTAGTACCTAAACTAAGGTAAACAAGTTCATATGTGGCATATGATACGGTCTCTTGCTTACTGTGTATTTAGAGATACACATTATACTTCAGTTTTGTACGTGATTTCAAGTTTCTGATTTCTCAGATGTATCAGAAAACTTTTGAGCTGAGTGAGGTAAAAGTATTCACTCCTTTGCAAAAAAATAACAAAGTTTATGAATGTCATGTTGAGGATGTATGTATGTACATCTTGCCTGGTGTCTGATGTTTGTTGTTGTGCAATTTAGAAATACCGTTAGCGGATGGACGATGAATGTGCATGGCTCACTGCAAACACATATTTTATGTATGATTTGTGTTTATGTATTCTTCTAGCTGATACCTGGAGCAGGTATTCAAGTTTATGTATTATTTCTATATGCACATAATATAGTAGAAGAAGAAAAATCTCCACATAAAAGTCAAGCAAAGCCGCTCACATTGTTTCAAGCTTCCTAAATTTTTATATTATTCTTCCCTTTTCATATATATTGCATCATTACTTATCGATTCATACACGTTTAGCGTCTTACGCCTTGAATACCATATGAAAAAATTAGGAACTTGAAATTTTACACCCGGAAAAAGTGGTAACAAGAAGAATAAGCCATAAAAATCTCACAAGAAAGAAAAGGCGGAAGGAAGTGCTCATCACTATTTCTACTAGAGTAGTTGCTGATACTGCTTCTCTCACTTCCTCAATGTTCAAATGTTAGTTTTTCCCATTGTTAGTATTACACGGCTTCTCACATCACATGGTTCTTTATTGCCATCAGAAATAAGCTGTAATATTAAATGAATCCCCGAAAAAACTCTAGATCGAGTAAAGAAGAATGGGATAGAGGACGAAAACGGGAAAATCATATGGTTTGTGAGCAGTTGATTATATTCAGTTTGTACGTTTCTCACTCGTTTTTTTACTTCTAGAATTGGAATCCGGAAGGGACGTTGCGTTCCTATGAATCCAGCTTGTCTTCATTTCTATGTGAGAGTAGTGGTATTATTACATGGGAGACTGGTGATGGTCGTGTGTGGAACTGTTCTGTTAAAATATTTCCTCTTCTTTCCTTACGTTATTCCCTGCCTCCCTTTGCTATGTAGTCGATTACATTCTTCCACCACCACCACCAACCAACATCATTGTAGCTGTGGGTGAAAAGGCATTTTGAGAAATAAAAACGAGAGGAAAAAGTGAGTTGAGAAGTCATGAAAAAAGGAAGTGGCGAGAATGAGACAAAATTTACTACGTCAGTAAGCCTCATGTAAGCATTTGAAATATTCGGATCACGAACTGAACGAGCCACTTTTTCCGTTTCTCAATCAAACGTGCATCCCAAAAAAAGATGCTTAGAAGTCACGAGAATGTCTCTTTTTTCTTCTCACTCTCTCTCGCTCTCTTCCTTGCTACTTCATCTCTTATTTCCTCTCCTTCTCTCCTCTCACTCACTTTCTATTTAGTTTTCATCTTTCTTACAGGACACGAGTCGTACACATATGTACGGATATTCCTCCAAATAACATGTACCTTGCTCTCAAAAAGATTAGCATTCCTTTTTTATTCCTTTTTTTCCTAGTTGCCTTCTGTCAGGTTGTCTAACATTTTTAGTTAGAATATGTTTGTACGGATGCGTACATGATGGTGCGGGTTTTTTGTTGTGTAGTTCTAAAGTGTGAAGGTATTTGTGCAAGGCTACATTTTTTGTAGTAAAAATATTTTACAATTCACACAAATGCAAAACTCTACTAATATAAATACGTAGTTAAAGTAAAGCATAGTTTCGTTTTAGAAATAATATTAACACATGTATGTATGTATCAGTCAAAATAATGCTGATTTCTTGAATTTGTTTCAAAATGTTTTCTTCGAAACAATGCAAAAATTGCAAATTGCAACCGTTTTATATTTAATATATTGTGGTTGCGTTACCTGTGTTTCAATTAAGGGAAAAGCCATAATGATCAAAATAAAACAGAGTAATGTTTAAGTAACAATAAATCTGCAAACCAGAATACACACACGTAGTCATGCACAAAACAACAATTATTCATGACGTAAATCCCACCGTGACAGCTTATTGATTTTACAAAGTATCCAACCAAGTAAACCTTACGAACCTAGTAAAATCTGTGCAATTGCATCTCTCCTAAGAACCAAACACCATATTGTCACGTTTCAGATAGAAATGAAATTTTGCCTTGCGTATTTGAACCTTGTGAACCGGTAGCTAATTTCCCCCTGTGTGTACCTAGAAAATGATTATAAGAATTCTGATGAATATATGAGTGTTGCTTCAATGTACGTACATTGAACCAATCCTTTGATACTGATATATTATACAACGGTTAGATGTTTCAACAAAGGCATGTTATCCATATGAAATACAGTATCAACAAAATAGTGTGGACAAACATGAGAATGAATTTTCATGGAGAAAAGGCAAACCTAAGGGGACTTCCACATATGCCGTTGTATTGAGAAATGCATTTGTGGAATGATGACTACGAAAATCTTTTGTTTAAAGATATGCATGAAGGGAAAGGGAAATAGACGTATGGTGGCAATGACAGAAGTATATAGCAGTGTTTACTAGTATACGTAATGTACTTCAGAAACAAATGCAAGTATTGAACAAAACTGAAGTGGTTTTGAGAAGAAATAGTTATATTATATGGATGACGGGCGGTTATGGGCTTGTTTTGGGAGTGAGAAATGATATAAAAAGGCGAACTCGTTCTTAGAATACTTCGTTTTACTGCAATGTGCAAGTAAAATAGATTTACAAAAAAATATCGGAAAAACATTTCCGGGAATTTTTTTTACAACAGCTAGTCTTATTGTGTATTGGAGGCAATAGCACTGCATCTGGATGTGATGTAAATGTGCCATGTAGATAAATATACTATTTTTGTTGTTTGAGTAAAACATGTTATTTCTCTTTTTCCAAGGAATTCCTCAACACAACGGAAACGCTAATGCAATACAACAAGAATCGTTTATAATAGAAGTATGAATGGGGGAGTCAGAATCATAGTCGGTAAAACTTTTTGATCTATTCAAATCTATTCGACAACATGGTGCTTCCTGTGTGTTGGTTTGGTTTGGTGCAGCAAGCATCACATCACAACAGCATTCTGCACTTGAAAAAAGAAGATAATACTTTGATGAATTTGACCGTGAATTCAGTGAATTCGAGGTTACATCACATCACCAACCCTACTTTACACGAGGAAATAAACACTGACGCATTTATCATTGATTTTCTCCTTTTGAGAGAGGATGAGAACCGATATGCGTACACATTCATCTTTTTATCCTCCAGTCGGTACTGACCTGAGTATTGACAATTTTACTTTTTCGTGGCTTTCCGTTTGTTACTGATGTAAAGCTATAATCTCTCCAGAAATCTCTAAGCATGCAGAAGAGAGCATGAGAATATTGGATGGTTTGGTGTACACGGGTTCGGTGGGTATGAATTTTAGTGACCTTAGCCTTTCGTGTCCAAACGAGAAATATGAGAATATGAATTTTGCCAATGTATAAGTCAAGTAGCGTGTAAACCCAATTCCATGCCTCTGTTATTTCTCACACTGAAACTTCCTTGAGTGTTTCAGAGAATTATCCAGTTCAGCTTTTCTTCAACTTAAAATATGAGAGTGAAAATTTCATATTCTGATCTGATCCACCGACACCTATAATATTTATGTTACAACAATGTAGACCATACGCACCAGCATTTATACTCCTCTCCAGATCCGACCTTACCCGCCCAAATTGTATACAGAAATCAAAAAGCTAAAAAACTAAAAGTCGCCGCTTTTTACAGCGCTACTCACTAACTCTAAAAGTCATAAATCTTTTATAATTGCATCCTCAAAAAAGAAGTGAATGTTACAGTTACACCCGAGCTAGCTTCCGGATACGCTGGGAATTTATAACACGATGTTGCACTGCTATGTATGTAATGTGTGCATGCAGCAGTAATCTTCCACAACTGTAAACTTACTTCCTCTCTGGAGCTTTCAACTATCCAAATTTATTTTCTTTTGTATACCGAAATGAACTTATTGAAGCGTAAAAAACTGGTGACAGCAGAAGCTTCATAAAATGTTTCTTGAATGGCAGGCCAATATGTGCAAAACTCAATATTAATTTTTACAAAAGCTCCACACTCACAGTAGCACGAATACTGTTTTCACAGAATAAGCCAAAAAATGTGCATTGTAAAAAAGTATGCAGTAGCTGACGAAGAAATATTGTACACACAATGGCTAAAGTAGGACACTCACAAAATTGAACAGTAAGAGGAATTGAGTTACGCCTACATTGACTTTTTTGTAATCCCCCTGCAAAAATCCAAAATGCATGAGTAGTTGTGTAACAGCTTTAGAGAGAAAAAAGGATCCCATAAAAATTCTGATTTATACTTTTAAATATTATTAGCCTTTTCTCCATTCCAGACTTCCAATTTAATTAGCTTGTTATATCGCATTTTGCATCGTTTTCTATAAAAATAACAAACAAAAGTACACTATGCACATTGTTTTCAAGAGAAAGTGTGTATAGCCAGTTTTCTCATTAATGCGCATTTCATTGCAGTGTAGGTTAAGTTTCAACTTTATTATACAACCATACAACTTGCGCAAATGAGTCTGAGCTGTTTCTTCGGCACACCGGCTGCTAGGTTGGTAATTATGACAAGTGCGTCCTCATCTTTATTATCGCGAGTGTCGATTATTCCACTTAAACACTATAAAATCGCAGGCCAAAGTACAAAACGCATATGGTATTATAGTTTATAAATGCATACTATTGATACCATAAGTTGGACTTGTTATCATTGTGATACAAATTCGTGCTTAGTCAGAGAAAAAGTTATTCCACACACATTTTGTTATGTTCAGTCCAGAGTACACATTACGAATCGCGAGTCTAGTACTTAAGTGCAAACGTTATCCTCTCTAGTACAAATAAGTATGTTAGTCAATGTGCAAAAGTAACTACCCGAAGTTTTCAAGTGAAAATGTCTGAATGAGCTTAGAACAGCTGTTTATTATGCTATCCTAACTATTATACGGCATAACATGTAATGTCCCAAACTAAATGACTGCCACTACTGGTGACTGGACTCTCTGGACTTTTCCTGTTTTACTTTTTTGTTCCTGAATTCTGTAGTAGAATTAGCAGTACTTCTCGGTTTATAGTAAACGAGCGATCCAGATTATGTGACCAGTATTTCAATGATACGTAGATTTTTGGTGCACTAGGTTTCCAATGGTATGGTACACACACACGAAGCCAAAAACGGCCCAATTTTCTTATGTGACTATAAAGTAGTCTGGTTCAGATCTAGTCTTGCTATTCTGTTCTTCTCTGATCACGGAAAAATCAAGAGTAAGCGGAAGGTAATAATTGAAAGTTTAACCATTTCGTATTTGTTGTGATAAAGAAAGTGACCAGTTTCTCCAAAGCTTTCTCCTGTGAGGATTAGATAAACGCGTGTACATGTTTTGATATTGGAGAAATTGGTACTTTTGACATTACAACGTAATGCTTGTTATCGATGTACAAAATTACTTTTGTTTGATATCTAATTCTTATTGCAAGGTAAATTATAAGAAGTAATGTAAGTATTTTTGGAACTTTTTATCGCAGAACAACAAGGCATATTGGTGAACTGCGAAAAATCGCTAACAGGGCAGATGTTGATTTTACGTTACAAACCTAGACTTCATACAGCCATTTAAATGGCACATGTCATGTTCCGAATTCGTGATAAAAATATAGTATTTCTATCCCATTATCAATATTATTAAAAATATATTATGGGAAAAAAATCTAATTGAATTGAAAGTGAACTTAAGGAACAACTAATTGTTAAACAAAAACGTGACTTTCATATTGCATGCACTGAATTCTGTATTCAGTAAGATTGGATGCCTTAGGCATAAGAGTGAAATTGCTTTTTTGTGATTATACTTATCGTTCGTTACACAGTAACAATTACAGCCGAGCATGTTTCAAAGAAAGTTAAAATTCTTAAACGCCTGTCTGCATAAAAGAGAGCAAATTAAAAAGTGGGAATTGTTAAGAAATTAAATTTTCTTCGGAATAAAAAATATTTCTAAGGTATCAGTATCAATATCAGAAGGAGTAGCAAGCACGCCTTTATGAAATACTGCTTCCACAGAAGTTAGAATCGTATCCTTTCAAACTTTTGATACAAAGAAATTCGCATACTGGAATTTATACATGTTCTTGTGTGTGTGTGTGAAGCTCCCACTACAACTACTACCACCATTTGCATTGATTTGAATAAAGAGTAAAAAAGGGACTTTGTGTGTGTGAAGAAAAAATTTCACAAAAGAAAGAAAACAAGAAGAGATCCAGACCACAACTGAAAGTTAAAGCAGACAATAAATGGAAGAAAAATTTCAATGGAAAGGACGACGAATTGTGTTCCTTTTTGAAGTAGTTTTGGCTGAGTAGGATTGCGTGGAATGGAATAAAATACTTTGTGCAGGTTTTTTTCTCGGGACAATTGTTAGCAAAAAATTGAGGGAGAATGAATATAAGGCTAGAATACATTTTTTCAACTAGCAATGTAATATCAATATCGTTTCTTCTTTTTTCTTTTCGTTTTCGTGTAGATTTTTCTAAGTCATCCACAGTCCATCCCAACAAAGGAAAGTAAGTTAAGTATGGAAAGTAGATTGAATTTCAAAGAAAAATATGTGAACTTAACTACACACACACACAAACCATCATTCTCGTATGCTCATCTTTTTACTTACTATGTGAGGAATCCGTAGAAATATGCATATTATTTGTCAGTCAGATATATGTTTAATATAGATACTCAAACATTTTTACTTTTTACCAGTTACGTAAAAGCATATGCGATATATTTGTTTCCTTTTTACTGCGTTAGTATGCATAAGTGCGGTTTCCCGTTTTGTTAAAGGCGTTACTGCGGAAGTGGTACGCAGTAAAAGCAGTTGCCTGAAGCGGATTACATAAAACAGTGCTTTAGCGGTACACACACAGAACACCACCACTGCTGCTGCTGCCACGACTATTTTCTTGGTACTTTTAAGTTGGTTTACTTGAGCATCTGAACTTCTGCTTTCTCTCACAACAATGTAGTCTCTGTGCATGCCTGCCTGCCTCTAGTTGCAAATAATATGTGAGTGAAGCCAAAGTCAGTAAAAAGGAACAAGAAAGAGAGAGACGATCGAAGAAACCTTTTAAGTTGAGAAAGCGCAAAAAAAGAAAGCAGAGTTTTGGGGAAATTCACATGGATATTATTGAACATACTATGTGCATTATACAATAAGACACCACTTGAGTTACGTTTACGTATGTGTACATAGGAAAGAGTAACAGCAGCAAACTACTACTTTATTCTGTTGGAAAACGGTTTGTTACCCGAGAAGTAGTAAAAAAAAGCTTCAAAGGCACAAAAGAATTCTGAGAACCGTGTCTTTTTGTACAAGTATTTTTGTTGGGTTAAGTATGTGTATTATGATCATCTATTCCGTCTTATTCCGAAACTTGTTATCATGAATTATATATAATATGTGCGGTAAGTAAGCTCTCTCCTACACAAAGCAGAAGAATGAAAGAGAAAGAAATGATAATATATTCTATTGCATTGTAGATTTGGAACAAGCACAACTGAAGATGAAAGTTGCTGAAATAATAGAAAGGTTAGTGGAGATGAGAACGCATTAAGAATTACAAAATAACCAGAGAAGACTTCTTTATTACGCGTAAAACCCCCTTTTCATTTTCCTACTGACATGCCAAGCTCAACATTAATCAAGAATTAAAGTCATTTGATCTCAGACCATAAGAACACAAAATATTGTTATTGCATTGCGGAGAGATAGAGAGAGAAAAGCGTCCAAGATAAAAACTATTTGACAGAGGTTGAATGAATGATGGACATATGTACATTTGCTTTCTAACATCTTCCATGTCTTCTTCAATACGTTTGTATGTACATTTGTGTTCCTAATGAGTGTTTAATCATACTCTTTCTTTTTTTATAGTGATTATTTTCTACAGATTTATGTGCTAGATTCACTTTGACCATCAATCAGCCCGTCGTCTCGGCTCATTACGTACATACATGGTCTGACCACAAACGTCATCATCAGACAAAGCAGGTCTTCGAAAGACATAAATGCGTGTTAACCTATTCCTTTTATAGCATTACGTTGCGTACCATATAAAGCTTACATTTCCAATGTCTTGTGAAATAAAAAAGTAGTACGAAAATCCTAAAATCAAGGATATTCTCACATTTCTCTTTTTTGTTTTTCCTTTCCAGCTCAAATCGTATGTTGTGCATTCAAGAAATATTATGACATGGTTAAAAAACAAGCTTCTGTCCGAATTAGGAAAGAATGCATGTAATACTATTACGTTCGATAAAAGCCAAGTTGCAAAGCCACAATATACACCGAAAAGAAATTCAAGTACGCCATCCAAATCGAATATTAAGTTTTTCCCTTCAATATCGTAGTATTTTCTCCTTTGCACCGAATGAATAAATACATACAAGGCTACATGCGTTTATTCGCCAGTTTTTCGCTGTTGCTATTACTGTTGTTAGTGGCATTACCAATCTCAAGTATTATGGATAGGTAACAAACAGCCTAATGCCATAGTCATCTTGAAGAGATCACAATTTTGGTTTTTATACCCCTCCTTATACATAGCTTTATCACAACTCTTACAGTTCTATATATAGTTTATTTACTCCATTCAACCGACGACCATCATCCCTACAGCTCGTTGACTACATCTCGCAGTAAATATATCCAGTGAAGCAAACACACACAGCCACTACTACCACAAGAGTAACAACAACAGACAAGGTAAAAGTTACTTAATACGTTAGTTTGAGAAAACGACATGCTATATTCTTCATTTTCCATTACATTCCCTTACATATGTGTAGAAAGTCGTAATGTATGTCATGATACCATAAATAGGAGTATATTGTGCGCTAATACATTGTATAGCTGTTATAAATATATACACTACTTCTGCTTCATCACCACAATGCCACACCGCTTCTATGATAATATACTACAAAACCATGAGGTGTAGTAGTCCCAGCATTGCATTTGGCTGCTGCTGTGTAGTATATACATTTTCTCTGCTGTGGTGTGTGTTACCAAAATCTTTGAAGCAGAAAAACGGATTCTTATTCACTTACACAATACTTTTTCTTCATTTTCTATTCGGCCTTATTTTTCCGTTTTCTTTTTCGTTCTCAGCAGAAAAAGCAGAGCAAAATGAGAAAGCTCACTTCTTCATCCATCCACTCCTTCTGCTTCACATGTCCATAATACACGCAAACAGCGAAACAGAATGGGAGAGAGAGAGAGCGCACAGTTCCATAAACTTTTAAAGGCCCGTAAAAATCTTTATTTCCAAAGATTTTCGCATCCCTCATTCTGCCACTGCTTATATTACTTTGCCTACCACATCGCCACCTAACTTAATATGTTTTACAGTATATTTGGTTATTAGGACATATATGTATGACTGAATGAATAGTAAAAAGAGCTCACCCCTTTTCCCCCCAAGTAATTTTATTCTCATCCGTGTCGATCTGTCGACAACTGTACAAAATATATCGTATATACTCTCGCATTGATATGACTGGTAGTAGAATTGCAGTAGTAGTAGTACTAGCACCCACTCATACAATTTGATTGTGAACATTGCTTGTGAGCTTGCTTGCAGTTTCTTATATGTGAGTTTAAGAGAAATGCGTAAATTTTTTGACGACTTGATTCTCGATCGTAAAAAAAGAAAATTCCTGCACGGATTCATCCATTCATCCATTCTCACTCTTTCTTTTTAAAGCATTACGTATCATATCGCGAGGAAATGTTCACAGCGAGAAGCTAACCGCGTAAGTCAGGAAGACAGGAAATATACAGTGCAGTGATGAAAGCGTTGAATAAAGTTACGTGAAAGACAAGAATAAGATGGGATGTTATCATGGGACAAAACATTCCAATACCTGAGTAAATTGTGTTTATGCAGCCATCTCTCTCTACCATTGCCTCTCGAAATTTTCATTTTTACACGTTTTTAACGTAGCACGTTGTATACTCATGACTATTACTGTGTTAGTAGCTGTTTTTACACTTGATCCTCAAAGGAGTAAGGAAATGAAACAAAATTAAGAAAGATTCTTTCACGCCTTTGCTTTGGACTATTGAGATTTTACGCAACAGTGATAGCACTTCATTTCTAAATGACTTTTAAGCTATATTACACTTTCCAGGGAATCTAGTGCAATAACTTAGGTAATGACTGTGTATATACCTATTCTTCTTATGTGCTTATTCTTCTTATTCAGTTTCAGTCATTATCTTAAGTAATATGAGTATGTTGACTGTTGTTGGGGGAAAAAGATGATGACAAACATATTTTAGCTGAGTTCTGATTTTATTTCTGCTTTTACACTGATTCATTTCCTGTTTCAGTTTTCATTTTAACTCATTTTTACCTCTGTTTTGGCTGTGTTGTTATGCTTCGTTCATTGCACTCCCTTGGCTTCATAAGGCGTTATAACGCTCGTTCAGAGTAATACAAGAAGAAGCGGTGATGATAACTGTTGTGATAATAGCGGGAAAGATCATGATAATATTTTGTGATGATGATGAGGCATTGTATGGAATAAGGGGGAAAGAAGGAAATCACGTTGATTACAACACCAGTACTACCTCTTGTAAACCAACTTTTTGTAGTACACCATCTATGCATTTTGGCCATATCATCATCATAAAACTATACAAACTGTGAACTATGCTTCGTGTGGTTTCATACTTTCACTGTTTTGACTCACTATAACTTTTCAAATCATCATCAAAACCTCTACGATTATATCATCATCATAAACATACTCCTTTAATTTACGTTTTAAAGCTTTCTCCATAAAATGCTGTCTTTATTTTGCGTCTTTCCCTGTTGCAGGCTGCTGGAGGGAGTTGACTGCTTGTTGGAGGGAGTATTTTTATATCCACATGTCTGCACGAATAAATCCACGAAGAAAAGAAAATGATCATACTCAGCTACAATAACAATGTGATTACGCAGAGAGATATAGTATCATATTATTTCCTTCAGGGAGTATGGCTTCGTTAGTGAGCTGTGTTCATGTACAAACGCTGACAATGCAATGTCACACAATTTAGCCTGAGAGCATCAACTCAACGTAACTTACGTATGGAATGCGATATGATTCACCCTTAATTCTTTGAGATTTTTGATACTGTGTAATTTTTATTTTTTCTGCCTTATTATTACTAAACGAGTAAAAAAACGAAGATGAAAAGACGCAAATGAAAATGATTATATGATTTTCTATTTCCTCTTCATTTATTATTCTATTTTTACTATTCTGAAAAATTCTGTTTACTATAATTTTGAGAAACATCTATAAGAAATATGCTTTTTTTATAAGATTCATAGTTAGTTAACCAAAAGAATTCGGCATAAGAAATACGAGAAAGACGTCATTATCTGTATGAGATTCGTTGTCTCAATTATTTTACACTTTACATAAAATGGGCTCGAATCACAGAGAATCAGGCAAATTGTCTAGTTTAGAGTGAGTAATTTAGGTCCCGTTTTTAGGACGAAAACAGGAAACAGCACGAACAAAAATACTTATCCCTCATTTCGTCAACGTGCACAAACATCAAACATTTTTCTTAGAATATTTAATAATTATACCTATATACTTTTCCGTAATAAAATTAACCTAAGATTATAACGAGTAAATATTAATAGAACAAACTACTTGTGACGCATAAGAGTTCAACAATAATCCAGATGGTTAAGCCTATAATATTTTAAACCCAAGAACAAATATTGCCAGATATGTATATAGTCTATCGTGTCCAAATTAGTCATCTTATAGTTGCTTTGATTTGATAGTCAAAATATTCCAAAATATATCGAAAGAGAATGCCTCATACTGATTTGAAGATTTGCGAAAAAAACATCAGTGTATTTCTACACTTGTCTTCTACATTTTTATGTCATACATAACTTGTAGTTCTGAAGTGTATAGCATACTTGCATTAGACTGTCAAAGAATAAGCTTTTTAGTAATAATGCTCAAACTCAAATACACATACCAAGTAAGTACCAGTCTATTCGACATATTTACACATATTCTTATCAAGTTAATGAAGCACATTTGACGCGACTTCATGTTTGTTGTCGCAATAACTCTAGATATTCGCTAAACTCTTACGATTCAAATCCAGAAGGATGTGGGGTGGCAAAAAGGAAATGCTTTGATGCAATAAAATATAAGACAACGGAAATTGTTAAGATAATTTTTACAGCATCCCATCTTCTCGTTTTCATATTTTAATATTCTTTTCGCTTTTTATTAGAACGATTTTTAACTAGAAGACAAACAAATGGAATAAGTACACAATTATTCTTTTGGTTCATTACTAAAGAAGGATAAAAGAAATGAAAGGGATATAACTTCATTTGTTTATGCACTGTAAATGATACAAAAGTTGCATACTTGACTATTTTCGCGTGTTTTTATTCATATAGTTATGCCAAAATGAAAGCATTCGCGTAGCAAAGGCTTTTAGTACTTTTTTATTTGCACAACTGCCTTCTTAGCCTACATTTTTTCCCTTTTGCCATATTTAAGGATATTCATGACTCATAACGTCGCCTTCTTTATTAGAAGTCCCAGCCCACTGGAATTTCTTATGTAACTAAGATAGAAAAAAACGCACGTTAGTATTCTTCTCAGACTATTCGCCAGATAGGCTAAATAAAAATGGCAAAATACGATTATTGTTGTTTTTCTGGCTTTGTATGTATATCTGTATCTATAGAC
Source organism: Entomobrya nicoleti (assembly GCA_034695465.1). Classification (NCBI taxonomy): domain Eukaryota; kingdom Metazoa; phylum Arthropoda; class Collembola; order Entomobryomorpha; family Entomobryidae; genus Entomobrya; species Entomobrya nicoleti. The sequence goes on along the minus strand of JAQFZG010000237.1, from coordinate 13,462 downwards.
TTTGCTGAACGACAAGAATTTTTCGTTATTGTGACAAACAAAAAGAAACCTTATACATACTTCCATTCTATCTATATTACCGTGTTGTTTGTATACAGATTTTTTTCCCGAAGGAGGGAAATCGTGCCGCACAATATATGCTGATGCTAACTATGTGGGAGGCTGGTTAAATTTTATGTGAATAAGAAAGGCGGAGTGAATAAGGGAATGAGGGAGAAAGAAATAGTAATAATCTAGAATGACATGTCGTCCCACTTTCTTTCACTTCTCTTCAATCCTTCTAAGCAGATCTTTTGTGATGTTTATTATGCAATTTTTTTTAGCAGAAAAGAGGATATCGCCACTTCCACTTGAAGAAATTAAATCGGTTAGAGGGAAATTGTACATACATACATCATGCAAACATCCTATAATACATAATCACTATGCTGCTTGCGTTCGGGTTTTGCGTGTTTCTTTTAAAAGTAAATATGATTTTCTTTCTGATGCAGTTAAACCTTAAGAGATTGAGATTATACTTTTCCCGTTCTATGGAACTGTTCATATAAAATTGTATACGTTTTTATTTAGCAATAAAAAAATATAAATTTTAGCTGTGATAAAATATCCGAGACTGATGTACTGATATGATAGCAACATGACACCATCAACACAAAACTATTTTCTTGTTTCTGGTTAAAACTTTAATGCTTATCTTATTTTTTACACTGTACTAAAGAGTCTCATCTCACTGTCTGGTTTCTGGATTTGAGTGCTAGTCAAACCTTAGTAAAAACCGCCATTGAAAACATACTTCCGTCTTCCCAACCACACTTTTTACACTGAATATCCCAACATGTACCGATTCCATTGCCGCAGAAGCTGTTTATTATGTCGTAAAAGTCAATCGTTTACTCTTTAACTTTTATCTAACATTATTTATTTACTTTATAGGAAAAAAAATCATTGTACGATTTAGTATGTAGCAAAAGTTAACTATTGTGTGTGTACTGTGCTGAAACTTGGTCCCTACGATAAATTATTATGACTTTCTTTTGTATTTATATTGTGATTTAATATTGGCATAAAATAACTTTCCTCCACATAACACATTACCCCAGTGTGCGAACAGCAGAATGTTTGGGAAAGTAATAAAATCTGGCTTCTGCACAAAATATAAGTAGTAATACTTTTATGTAGATAAATAGTCCAGACTCATTTTAGTACTGCAAAAAAAATTGCGAGTGAGGGGCCACTCGGATGTCTCCAAAAATGCATGGTTATATATACTATGTAGCACATTATCTCAGTATAAATATTGTGACCTTTTCATGCTATATATTATTATTAAGGTCTTGCTAACAAGTAGAGTAAGAAATTGAATATAGTAGTCGACAAAGAGAAAGCGAGTGTTGTTCGGTGTTCTTACCTGCAAGGCTCACGCAGCACACGAGTAGAAGTAATAATGGGGACATGTGGAAAATATTGAGTCTACGTGTGCTAAATCTCCCGGCAGCTGGTCGACCACCAATGCCATCACCGCCGCCACCGTCAACGGTTGATGATAATATATACGATGTTCTCGAGCTGGTAGTTACGGTGTACCAGGAGTACCCTTTTTCCTCAGCAGCAGTGTCAAGATCCTCAGGTGTTATTGGTGCCATTGAATGTAATTTATTATTATTATATTCTCTACTTGATCTAGTTTCTTCCGATGGAGATGAAGGCAAGTGATTGTGTTGCTGGTAATGCGGGTGATGGCAGTTGCCCAGTATTACTGGAAAATTACTAAAGATGGTCGTTTTATCCCAAACGACTTGTTTTTCTGACGGAGTGGGCGTTAGGGATGTGGCAACCGAAGAATGTTTACAGGTGTGATTATTATTATTAAAGCACATATATGGGGACTGACATTCTTCTTGGTAGAAGCTTTCTTCAAGAAGGTTAATATTTTCTTCTTTCATTTTGAATTTTGGCAAAGCTTATTTGATAAGAATTATTACAATGCAAAATTTGTTTACGAATTTCGCTATTCAAAGCTAAATATAATGCTTATATAAGTTATTGTACAGGGGTTTCTATTTATGGCAACTGAAAGGGTAATAATATTGACAAATTATACTCTTCTTTTTGATAAAAATAGTATTTTAACAATGTGGAAATGTCAATACACCTATGACAATAAAACCGACAGTATACGCATGCTCTTCAAAAGAGGAAAAATTGGATTTCTTTGGAGTTATTTTTTATTCCGACAGAAGAAGATGGCTTACACTCATATATTACGTTTATACTAAAATTGTAATAACTTGGCAAAAGTATGTTTGACGTAATAATACGAAACACTCCAATATTTATACTCTTGGTATAATGTATCAACCGGGACGTTATGTGTTTTATATTTTTGTATTACGATTTGATGCGTTTTTTCTTCAGTATAAATAGTTTCGCACGAAGCACTGTTAAGGCTGGTTTAATATCAATACTTGTTTGCTAGACTTTTTTATACTTTCATACACAATAGCCAATCCAGGATATACGTTCAGTAGACAATAGTCTGTCTGCCGGCACAACGGTGCATGTGTAGGTGAAAGTGAAAATCGCTCTTATCGCATTTTCCACCATTCGTGTTCTGCTCTTTTCATTCCATTATTTATTCCACTACTACATACGTCACTTCTTTACATTTATAGGTGTAGTACAGGATTTTTCCTGCCACTTGAATCTTACTATTTTGCGGTAAGAACCCCAGTCTGAAAAAAGTTTACACAACAGCAAATAGAATAATAATATTTATTTTATGCTGGCAGCAACCAATACGTCACGAAAGCTCCTTTTTCATATGCCTAGTCTTTACGAGAAGACAAGACAAGAGTGTGAACAAATACCACATCAATGGAAAAGTATTTTGTCATTATTATCTCAATGACAAGAAAGAATTGTAAGTAGAGTCGTGTCATGTGTACTACATGAAAAAAGCCCCGTTCAGAACTTGAATGGAGCAGAAGGTGTTTAGTGCATCCTCATACATGACATATGCACAAAAACACATCGCATCAGCAGCCAAGACAAGAAAAAGAGCACATATGGAGAAGACTGGAGACAGGGACACACGTTGAGTAAAAGAAATAGAGTCAGAAATAAAATAAAAGAAAGTTCCAAATCCAATTTCCTAAAGGTGAAAATGAATAATTCAGTGGCCACAAGACGACATACACACAATGCTGATGACGACAACGAAGACGACTACAAGGTAGCGACAAGATACTTTGCTGGTACGCCTCCTTGTAGTATTTTTGTCTTCTCTTTCTTTCTTTTCTTTCATTTATAGCTTTTTTATCTGCCGGATGTTGTTGTTGCTCTGCTAGTAGGATGTTTTCTTTCAGAAAAGATACATTAGGTAAACATACATGTATTTGTTGACTTTATGCAGGTGATTCATTCGTATAACATGTACATTCATATAGATCAGTCACGCGCTCGTGAGAACAAAGTGAACATCAAGAACTTGTCTAATATTATGCAACCTTTTGTAATAGTACGCTTTTGCAAGTAGAAGAACAGTACAAGCGAATCTCGAAATTGGATCAACGACGGCTGTTGTAATATTTGTGTTTCCCTTCACTCCTCTCTGTTTTCGAACAGCAAGTAGTAGTAGCAGCGCATAATAAACTTTGTTTTCTAAACGACTTCCACAAGGACAGTTTTTTTTACAACAAGTGAGTGCTATTATTGTATGTGCTTGTAATGTTGTAGGAGAAGCGGTTGTAGTGGCGAGTTTGTTTAGTTTGTAGGAGGAAACGAGAGTGAATGAATATATTTGTACAATGCATGGGAATGGAATGAGAAAAAAAGTATTTCTTTTTATGGTTATTGAGCATAAGCACTATAGACGAACACTGGCTTATATAATATGGAGTATATGATGATATTAAGTCCAGAAGAGAAGTCTGCAATACTCAACACGTTCCAAATAGATGTAATAATATTGTATAGAGAGAGATACGTTCATGGACACCAACAACAACACCAAACATGTAGTTTTAGTAATGTCAACCTAATTCGTGAAGGCATTCACATACATACGCAAAAAGATCATGTGGACTGTGTGGACTCAATAAGGTCTTTCCTGGTTCCCGTTTCGTGGTATTCGACTGACTGTTTTTATGCAGTGGCAGCAATAGTGTGCGTTCTCTCAGGAGAATTGTGAGGAGGATGAGATGAGAAGGCGATCTCTTTGGGCTTGGCATACATATGTTGCTCAGCTGGAGATGATGATAGTGACATGGATTGGATTGAGAATGTGAGAGAGTTAAAGAAAGAAAATGTTTCGGTACAAAAAAGATAGTATGGTATATATTCAAAAAGTCGATCTTTTCGTTTTGTTATTTGCTCTTCTTTTTAGCGAATTTACTAGATCAGGATGATGATGATGTTCATGCGATGTTGATTTCAAAGTATATGGGAATACACAGCACATCACACACCACTGCCTATTTTGTTGTGTGAAATGTTCCAATACTATTTAGAAGTACATGAGAGCGTTTGGTTTATTAGCACAACAACAAAAAGTAATAAAACTGCAAATGCACAAGAGACTTTTTTTGTAGAATGAGAGGAAAAGAGAACGAGATGGATATTGGTTCGTGGGCTTTCGATGGAAATGGTGAAAGATTAGTTTGGTCTTGGTAGACAGAATGACAGGTTTAATGTGTTCAAGATCACCACCTCTAGCACACTAACTACACAAGTGGGTTGAAAAAAAAGTTTGCGAGAATGTGTGTGAGTCGATGTGTCTGCTCTGCATTGCTGGAAAGGATTCACTGCCAGTCACTCACATACACAAAGTAGCAGCAGAAGAGGAGAGAGAGAGAGTGGGACCTGTTCGCTGATAGAAGAGTGAATTAATTGACTTAATGTGTAATTTCATTAGCAAAACTATTTCATGAGGTGGATTTGCAATTTTTTTCGATGTTGATGTGTGCTTGGTGGAAGAAAAAGAACAAGAGGAATGCTGATCCGATGATAAATCTTCGGGAAAAGTTTCCTTTGACTGTGTTTGTGAGCTCGTTTTTTGTGGTGGAACAAGCAAAAATTCAATCAAAGTTTCGGTTTGATAGGTTCACTGTTTATTGAAATACGATTATGTCATGACCGTGTCAAAATAGAAAGCTTAGTTTGGTATTTGGTAAACTATAAATTACGAGCAAAGTGCGTTATATGATTTATTTTTTAAACGCATAACATGTAACTTTTTGCACAAACACAAAGGTTAATTTTATCAATTATGTGCAGACCACTTGCTTTTCGCACGCTATCAGTGGAAAAGGTGAAAGCAGAGATGTACGTTAATTATTTTTACAAATCTTCCAAAATGTGTCCAAATTTTTTTGGTTGCAAAAGTTACAATAAAGTGTTGAAGGAGCAGCAGCCCAGTTCTGAAAAGCTGTTGCTTCACCGGATGCACGATGAAGACTACGCTTGCAGACTGGCAGATCTCTGTGTTTTAACGCTCTTGCTTTCATGCTTGCCCTAAACAGAGTACAAACTGTGTTTTTTGGATGGAAACAGAGTAAAGCAAGCAAAGTGAGAAGAGCGGCTTAACTCTCTGGAAAGCCATACCATTCCACTGCTCTTGCTGTTCTGCTGCTGTAGCATTACATTCCAAAAGTAACTGAACTGAAATTCAAAGGGAAAATTTTCCTTGCCAGTTCCAAATGTAACAACTTCAACTTCAAGCCAACAATGCATAGCTCGTTCCCCACTTTTGCTCCAAATCCATATGCGCTGGAAGTTAGTCTCCGTACTTTGCTTTGGAATGATATAGCTATGCCGTTACATTACAACCAGCTAGTCTATCAAATGCCTAAGCTAGTAAACACTTAAGGCATGTCCAGGAAACCCGAAAGCTGTCTGAGTTTCTACTTGTTTTGTGAGCATTATGTTATTTAAATACGGCCAAATATAAAAAGTACATATTTAAACATGAAGGAGTTACTTATTCACCCGGAATGATATATTGAACATTGTACAAACTTGCGCTTAAACTGAACAATCTATGGTAAACACTGTTAATGTGTACATGGTCTAATAATAGCATAGTGTCACTGTTTGTAAGAGTAAGGTGTGGACATTGAAGCATTAATTATATGTGTGATTTTTAGGTAACAACTAGAAATTAATGTAATAAGCCCACTTATTGTTTTCAACCGACAATCTGAAATATATATATTTTTCCAACTATTAGATATTAAATAAATATATGTACAAAGGTATGTTCTTTCAAAGTTATAGTTTAAATCGATGCTGATGGAAACTTGCATTCAAGGTCTTTTTAAGGGTACGACCTGAAGTTTTTGAACATAAATTTACAACCTAATATTCTTAATGTCAGACTTACCAAATGCTAATTCCTAGTTTTCTCTTTCCGTCAACCACACAGAAAGTTGGAGTATCAGAAAGCAAAACAAGATCAACCTCTAGAGTGCAGTATATTTACCCAAAAAGATAAGCTCTTCATTCCCTGTCTTCTCAAGTTCTTGCTTATCGTGTATAAAAATTGTTGTAAGCACACAGTTGTATTTTAAGTTTCACGTTTCTCCACTCTCTGAAGACAGAATAGCATGAAAGTCCGTGCAGTATATGTACAAAAAGTGTTGTATCACGTACGATAGATTTACCAAAAAAATAAGCGAAAAAAGTAGTAAAAGTAAAATTATATTATATATGTACGTACGCTATGTACGCATGTACTTCAATTTGTAGACGTGTATATGTGTGCAAAATGAATAATATATTACACTTATAAACATAAAACATGCAAGCAATGCACTGATTCAATGAATAAGTAAAAACTTTTTCCCCTTCCATGTGAGAAGACTCTTCTGTTGTTCTTGTGAAGTTCACAAAACTTTTTTTCCAATTTTCTCATCATGCTCTCCGACGTCGTCATGATCTATTCTGAACGAAGAAAAAATTTGAAACTGATGAGGAAGAAGAGCAAACAACATAACTGAAAAAGACAGGACTTATCCTCATTTCTTTTTTGTGTGGGATCGCGAGTGGAAGAAAAAAATAAATGTCTGGAAAAGATTCAGACACTTTAATGCTTACATGTATTATGGTTATTATAATACCACATTCACATGATCTGTATATACTCCAACTCCAAGCTAAAAACACACATATTAATCGTCATACAATGTAAAAGAAAAATACAAGAGAAAAAAACTGCGCTACTGCTAGATCTTCTTAACAAGCAGGACAAACCTTTTTGATTGACGCTTTGACACTTATTTCTTTTTCTTAGATTTAGCTCGCTTCCATTCTGTCTGAGCTTTTACGTTTGTATACTTCAAGCTCGACAAGTGTACTACTATCAATATGAATTCCATTACGTCACATATCATTTCTTTTTTTCTTGTAAGTTGAGCGAAAAAAACTTGTTAACTAATCCTTGTCGTAGAAGAGTGTGTTTGTGCAATGTTACGTTATAATCAGTTAAATATTTTGTCTATTTATAATTCTCAAGTAGAACCGACACAAGCAAAACTTCTGTGTATGTACATGTTGTAGTTCCGACGAAAGTAAGTGTAATTATTATTGAGAGCACTAAATTCAACTATTTTAGTTTTAATACGCAACAATATGAGAAATGTAGAGATGTATTGCTGAGTGAGTGAATTTTTTTTCATTCTCTTTAACACCACATGTCATCGCGTCCAGAGTCGGATCCTTTTGCGTTTCTTTGTTTAAAAGTATATGTTGATTTCATTTTTAGAATTGTTGAATTGAATTGAATTGAGAATTGAATCTTACGCCAACAAAGTTAAGTTTTGCTTTTAATTTTTGTGTACTTTTTTGCTGATATTTTTTCTACTATAAGTTTTTTTTGTATTTTTACATATCATGTTCATGTCATCGTCATCCATTATTACTTCCTTCATTGGAGTAAACATTCAGCAAACATAATATGTGTATCCTAAACTGTCCAAAACACTCGACAGGGCACAAGTAGACATTTTTACAAAAGGCATTTCCTAGAACGTAGTTTCCTGCACAATGCTAGTTATACGGAAATATATCCATAATACAAACTAATAGTAATAGTACTGATACGAGTAGTAGGTGACGTAGAAAATAAAAGGAGGACTGTGTGATGTGATGCGATGCATGTGATAAGTCACAACGAATATGTCACTCAGGATTTGCATATTTATTCATCTTTCCCTTTCATCATTCTCAACCATTCATTCATTCACGAATTCCTTCACTCACAAGAACCATTACAGGTTTAGCGAACAACTTTATATATAATCCATAGCCATGCTGAATTGCATGCTTTTATACATAGTAAAGTAAAGAGGTGCTAAAAGAACGACAAACATTTTTTGGTCTCTTTGAGACAGCATGAGTTTGAAAGCATTAGTCATAGATTTTTTTATACGAGGAAATTGACTATAGAAATATGTACATTCATATATATTTGACATATATGTAAATTGAGCTTGATTTGGAGAGATGTTTTGGAAAGTATATTCATTCTTGTCAGGGGCATGGGCATGCACTTCTCAGTATAAACACAACAACAAACCCATTCTTTGAGGAGTAACCAGAAATAATATTTTATGCATACTATTAACAAGAAACGAGAAGCGGAAGAAGCAAAATAGTGAGAAAGGCAAATCCACTTCCACTTACATTTATTTTCGGCTTTTCCACTAACATACACCCATTTCGTTCAGCAGGGCTAATGATGATGATGACGATTGTAATGGGCTTGATAAAATGGAGCACTAGCACGGTGTAATTTGGCGTGTAGAACGGTGAATACTTACGCAGAAATGTCTCAACGCAACCAAGTGGTGCATAGTGCATACAGCATGTGATTCCAATTTAGTTACTCATTCACTTGCAACTTGGCAGAGAGGCCAGACAACCTTATATTTCGACACTTAGCCACATGGGTACTTGAGAGAAAAGATTGCACGGTTAAGGATACTCTTTTATTATACGCAAAATATCTCAAAGCCTTGAGGGTGTGTGCGTTAGATTACTCCACACATTGATGAGATAACATGTCACAGTCACAACCACTCTGGTAAATAGTTTACTAATGTTGAATGCATGTATATATATTTTTATTTGAATAAGCAAAGATGCGAGAATTTTAACGAAGGTGAATGAAAGAATGTTGGTGTTTTTATTTGTAGTATAAGGTTTATACGTAATCGGGTAACTGTTGTGTGATAAAGTCTAGTTTTCTACAAAACTAGTGAGCTTAAAGCAATGTCTATCTGGTGTGCATACAAGTGGAGAGAGGCGTAAATTACTTCTGTCTCATTTAATTCCTCTTTCGTTTTCCCCTCTGCTCGCTCCTTTTCTCTTCCAGTCAACAGCGTCAATAAAGTTATATCATTTATATGGATGTATGTGTGTGTAACAACACTACCGGAAGAATTGAAAGAGTAAGGAATGAGTAAGACGAGCTGGTAAAGTCCACTAATGCGTAGCTTCAACTCTTTCGTTCTTTAGATATTTTCTCTCGAATGACTATAGAGCATGCAGTGTTTTCTGTGGAGTATACTATTCATAAGAGAAAGCTTATGCAGCTGTGGTTTATTGGGAGAAAATATGCGTGTTTGCTTAAATGTAGAGCTGAGCTGGAATATAGAATATTTCGGATGTGTAGATGAGGTAAATGGTGTGAAGTTGGTGGGATTTATTCTTTTGCATTTTGTCCTTGTATTCCAATTCTAAATCAATGGTGTATCAAGATAAAAAAAATGTAAGTTTCGGTGTGAAATTACTTTGCAGTTAAGCGTGTGAAGGTTAATTTTATGACTTAATTTTTGAAGAGCATAAAAATGTAGGCAATATTTATTTGATTCTCTTACCTTTTCCCTCCTGTTGCTTTCAGAAGACCTGTATGCAAATCTAAATATTTGTAAGATTTTATGCTTTCTCGGTTTCATTGGTGTTCATGCATTGAAGAAATAATTATCTGTTGATTATATACGACTTTTTAAACAGAAGAATTGATTACATGTGACAAGTTTGAAGTTATAATTTTTATTAGCTGTTAAAAGCTTTACAATAGCTATTACATAATATCTATCAATTTAATACGTACAAGTAATTTACATCAGATTTCTTGAAGGTACACGAAACATACATTGTTAGAAAGTTTAACCGATTTATAAGCTAACTGCTCACACTTATACATGAATCGTAGCTATGAATAGTATTAAATAAAAACCATTTTATTTCACCACAAATACTAACATTTAGGATATTAGACATGCTGAAATGTAGAATCTATTTGTGATCTAGTAAAAATTTCCATATTTGAAGTGATACAATATTGTGTTTTATAGTGTACATGTTTTAAAACTAATTGGTAAGAGACACCACCGTACATTTGTGAACTTTGGCTGCAAGTTAATGGTATACAACAATAACATTTACGCTTTGCTGCTTCTGCAAAGTATTTAATGGGTTTTGTGCTTAAATGTATTATAATACAGACATAGGTGCGGACTATATGTTTTACTCATATTTGTGTTTAATTGTTTTATATAATCAAAGATTTATATGAATTTTTAGAATACTTGACAATGTAATTTAATTAGTAAATAGAATATAACTAAATTTAGTTTGTAATTACAGTTAATTGTAGATTTTTTGGTTTTGCAATTTGGGTTGCTTTGTTAGTGTAATTCAGTTAGTAGTTTTGGCCCCAGTGGCTCCATTGTAGGGACGTGGTTTCCTCTTGTCTAAGGTGTACCTTCGTCATACTTTTCACCACGATTAGTAGTAAGTATATGTATTTTATAAGTTTACTTTACTCTGTTCCGGGGTACTGATGCGTTGCAGTAATACATGTATTTGGTTGACAAAATTACATATTAGCAGTAGCAGTATATCATACATACATACATAAGGAGTATTCGTGAACTTGAATGAAATGTTGTGTTTGTCTCCGTTAATTTGACGATAATAAAATAGGGTGTTGACATTTTCCTGTGACTAGGGCTGGTAATAATTAATTATAAAGTAATTGTTCTATGTACACTATGTTATGTTATGTATGGTGTTTTCAAATATTCATAATCCGTGAATCTAGTCAAATTTATTTAGAGCATTGAATACACTGTAGTATGACAAAGTGTGTAATATTTATTCATACTTTTTAGACACATTAAGAATCATTATGTTCTTTACTATATATCATACATCCAACTCACATGGACTTACATCTATTATAGAAAAGCCGAAAAATAATGTTGTGTATAGCGCCAGTGTAATAAAATATTTTCAAAGAATATTCATGCATGGGTATAATTCTCCTGCGTGGATATGTGACCCTATACACTATACATTATGCTGAATATGTAAAGCTATACTCGCAAAAACGTAAGGTGATTCAATTCACATAATATAATTCTTTCAGTGTGCAGGATGTTACCTGATTTCAGATGACAAACCAATGTAATTATTACTTCTGCTTACTATCCCTATTCGTATGGTGTAAGTAACCGATTCAAAACTACAAGAGCGTTTATATTGTTTGATGAACTGCAAGTGGAACTAAATATCACCCAATCACAGTAATGCTTAAATGTGTAATAGCATCAGCAAATTTACGGCTTACTGGTATTGAAGAAGTCAGATAAATAGATATTTTGACAGAAGTAGAGTTACATTAGTACTAATTGTAAGTAGTGCTGCGCTCCCTCTGTTTAGGTTTACAATACCTAGAAGACTTTAAGAAAAACTGTTACCAAGATTGATAACGGGATGAAATATCTTCTCATGTCCCAAGATACCCTGGATTCTCCAGCCGCTGAAATAAAAGAAATCATAGTTTTAATTACTTATTTTTTACTCAAAACCAGCAAATTAATTGACAATGGAAATAAGACTATCATTAATTGGCTGCCAGTTCAAACACTTTTAATACACAACAACTATATTCTTTTTAATGCACTATTCGAGTATTGAGGACTTACACATTCTCATTGCATCTTTAAGCTCCAGTGATCCTGAAATATAAACAAATGCAAAATATTAATATTTTAAACTTCTTGGAAATTCTTTGAGAGAGAGAGAGAGAAATTCCAACTAACTCATTTGAGAACAAGCAGGTACCAAATATATTTCAAGAGAGTATGTAACCCACCTGGCTCAAATACTGTTGTCTTCCTTTTAATGTAATTGGTTGCAGGAATAGCAAGCTCACAATCAAAGACAGAACCCATCATGGATGACAAGGTTGTATCCTCATAGATTTTGTACGCCCTCACATCATAGGCACCATCAAACTCATCGTACGCGTACGACACAGTCACGTCTGAAACCCTGCAGAAAACATTTCGTAGCATCAAAATTATTATCTTCCGCAAGACTCATTTTTATTTCCAGAACACAACAAGAGTTAGCATTCAATCCCAATCCATGTCACTGAATACATTAATCGAAAAAATATCAAATATACATATATCTTACTCTTGTTCCCCGTTGTAAAATGTCATCCTTGGCTTTGGAAACACTCTGATTGCCCAGCAGGATATATTTACATAGTTCCCTCTTCGGTTTTCTGAAACCCTCATATCCATCTCCTTCTCGGGAGCTGAAAACAAAACAGATTTTGCAAAGTTCTGCATGAATAAAAAACTAAAATTTTGAGTTGTGGTGGGAGTGTGGTAGGTAGACAATTCTGAAAGTAAGTCAGCTTTTTTTGGAACACGTAAATCTTCTGTTTCAAATTCCCTTTCACGTACAATTTATACGAACAAAGTATCACTGCAATACATTTTACATTTTTAAAATTCTACGAATGCTATTCTGCTAATGCACGAACACGTCCTTTCTCGCACCCACATTCAAATTACATACATATTACAAAATGAAATTATGTTACATCCTCCGCTGCTGCGTTGTCTCATGCGAACCAAGCAGGGCTACTTGCTCTTGGGGTTTCCTAGTACTCCTATAGTATTATTTTGCATGCTTCTGTTGTTAGCTAATGAGCTTCTCAAAGATATCAAAAGAAAATTCAAAGGAGTTGCCTTAGGATAAAGAAAAGTAACAAAGGAGGCTGTTGTTTCAAACTTTATTTACTGTAGTTCGTCATCACGAAATTGGAGAGATAAGGAAAGAGAAAATAGAGCGTTTCTTCATCTCATGCTTTGTTCTAGTTTGTTGAACATTTTAGTGTAAGTTCGCATTTTACTCAATTTTCGTACCCATACAATTCAACAGACTCAACAAATACTCACGCGCGTGTTAATTTTTATAATACAAACGTTTACAAAGGAAAGGAGGTTCGTTAAAGTTAAATGAATATGTAAATGGCTATGATGATGACGAAGTGTTAGCTAACAGCTGCCCTATCATATGGTAAGATGGGTCGGTATAATAGAGTCGAATAGGTCTTAGTGCATAACCATATTAGAAGAATTTTATTTGTAGAAATTTGTTA